>JAGFNQ010000556.1:0-227068 GCA_024364735.1 Boesenbergia rotunda | reverse complement strand
AATATACTGGCACCATCTGTGTCGCAATTCATACATCAATGATAACCAATCATTATTCTCCAAATTAGCACACTTGATAGTCTCTTCCCATGACTTTTCAAAATCATCTGGTGTTGTAGAATTTGCAATAACATTCTTTATGCTTTGATAGTGGTTTCGGAAAGTCAAAGGGGGTAATTTTTCTGGAAATTTATTCAGTATGTGCCACAAACAATATCGATGCACTGTTTGAGGAAAAACTTGTGCAATGGCTTTTGTCATAGCAGGATCCTGATCAGTGATAATAACGTTTGGTGGACCTTTAGGCATGGCTTCTATGAACTTCTTAAGTAACCAAACAAATGAATCAGTTTTCTCATCACTCAGAAATCCACAACCAAAAAGAATTGTTTGATGATGATGATTAACTCCTACAAATGGAGCCAAAATCAAGCCATATTTATTGGTGTTATATGTTGTATCAAATACAACAATATCACCAAATACACTATATGCCCTCCTTGATATATGATCAGCCCAGAAACACCTGCTAAATCTGTTATCTGAATCAGTCTCGTAATCAAAGAAAAAAACTGGATTCTTCTCTTGCTCAGCTGTAAAAAACTCGATCAGTGTTTCAGCATCAATACCCTTTTGCTCTTCTCTTTGATTTCTTTCTAAATTTCTAATATCTTTTTCTGTACAACCTACCCCCTCAGGCCCCCATACTCTATCTCCAATAATCGCATTTGTTGACAAGTTGGTATATTAGCCTCTGAAAATTGTTTTGTCAATGTTCTCTTGGCTGCAGAAATATTACGGTGCGAGCGTAGCAAATGTACCTTTGATGGAGTAGAGAGTGGATGATTGTGGATTTCTATGAAGTTACTGACAACCCAATTAGGTCCAGTTTGTTTCTTGACGAATGCAATATTTGACTTGCAACCCGTTCTAATTGTGCCACGAGCTCTTTCCCTTGTCACTTGATCAGCTTTTGCATGTTTATTCCACCGCATTAGATCTGTATGACCTTCTTTAAAACATACAATTTTGTTTATTCCACCGCATTAGATCTGTATGACCTTCTTTAAAACATACAATTTGTTTCCACGTCACTTCATTTGTTATCTTATTTTTTTTGCTCGTGTGCATCCTTGAACTAAATCCAGCTTCTCGTGCATATTGGTTGTAGAAGGAATATGCCTCTTCTAGTGACGAGAATTCCATTCCAATTTTAGGCTTTCGTTCATCTGAAACTTGAGGAATGTATTCTTGATCATCAACTGTATTTCCTTCCATTTCTGATGCCCTCACATTATATTAGACAATAGATAAGTAGAAAAATAGATGAATAGAAAAATAAAGAATATAATTTATTTCTCATAAATTAAAAACTACAGTAAACTTGAAACTAAAACAATGGAATTATAAAACAACACAAACAACACATGCATGATTGTTTCACGCAGAAAATAATCATATTAACAACACAAACAAGACTATTTCCTATATACCGAGATTATGCCCAACAAACACAACAAATTTATAGTCTCACGGCAGGAAATCAAAATAACACATTTGAAACTCTAAACTGAAAACATCAAATTGTGTATAAGAAACAAACTGTGACAACACAAACAACAAAACAAAAATTATAGAAAAAAATACAGCATCAGACTATGTAATGAAGCATCAGACTGTGACAACACAAATAAATTAAACAAACAACAAAAAAAAGGAAAGCAAGAGGATATGCACAAAAGTTTCTGTAATTTCTTAAATAAATTCAGATTTGTCACTATAAAAGACAGAATTCCAATCGTGAACTGAAACCTGCTACGAATATTGATAGAATATTAGTATGTTTTAATATGCAAGAATGCGAATAAAAGATGGCACAACCAAAGCAGAGTATCACTTGATCAGTTGCGAAAATGTGTGTATAAGAAATTACAGCAAAAAAAATACAGATCAGACTGTGTATAAGAAATGAAGCATCAGACTGTGACAACACAAATAAATTAAACAAACAACAAAAAATAAAAAGAAAGCATCAGATCTTTGAATTTTACCAGCCGAGGGAGAGGGGGAGGAATGCAAGAGGGCTGGAGCAAGCTGTGTCCGCCTGTCGGGCCGAGGAAGAAGAAATGCCGCAGCTACCGCAGTGGCGAGGGAGAAGAAATTCCAGCGACGCAGCTACGCAGTGCCGAGGGATCCGGAGGTGTCGACACGAGCTCAAGGTCTCCGAGGGCTGCGGGACGCGAGGGCGAGGGCGAGCCGCAGGGGGGAGTGAATCGCCGCCGCGAGGGATCCTCTTGCGTCGGCACGAGCTCAAGGTGGGCGAGGGACGCAGGGGGGAGTGAATCGCCGCCGCGAGGGATCCTCTTGCGTCGGCACGAGCTCAAGGTGGGCGAACGGTGCGGGACGCGAGGGCGAGGGTGAGGGAACGGCTAGGGTTTGCGCTCGTCGATGGATCCTCTTGCGTCGGCACGAACTCAAGGTGGCGAGGGAACGGCTAGGGTTTCGCTCGCTCATCGATGGGTTTGGAGGGCTGCCACGAGAGGGATATGAGGGATATGCCACGACAGACGAGCGGACAAAAAACAAAAAAACCCAGTCAGGGCAGCCACGCGAGCAGTCCGCAGCAGTCCGCAGTTTCTCGTCCGCAGCAGAGAGAGACTGTATATATATATTATATATATATATATATATATATATATATATATATATATATATATATATATATTATTGGGCCCCTAATAGTTTTGGGTCTTGGGCAGGTGCCCTGGTTGCCCTGGCCAGGGCCGGCTTGGTCTACCAATTGATTGTCTAGTTAAGTAGTTGGTCTTAGTCTCTTAGATGCTTTGGATTTGTGTCAAATGAGTGTTGTCGTATTCATAGAGTTCTTTTAAGTTTGTCAATATTCATTTTTCTAGAAGTTGAGTGTTTTATGCTCATTAATTTTTTCTTATCAAAAGTGTTTTGAGTTTAACAAAAATCTTCCCAAATTGACACTCTTGCACACTTGGAGTTTCTTAGCGGTCGTCCGTGCTAAATTGATGTATTCCATGGTTTTCCTAAGTGTGTTAATATTAGGTGTTTATTTACGGTTTTTATATTTGGCTATGTAGGATCATCAAATATTTTTGGCTCATAGTTATCGGTTATCAGTCAACTAGTCAATCGATTTGATGTGATTCCAATTAAGTTGCCATTGATCAAAAGTGTTTGATAACTCTAGAAATCTTAGGTTTTATAGGATCACATAAAACATTTGGTCAAACATATTTGACGTTCCTAAAATTTGCAAATTTATGCTAGTTGAGTATTATTGTACTTGTAAAGTTCTGTGAGTTTGTATATGTTTATTTTTTTCTTACATTGAGCTTTATAAGGTTATCAAACACCTTTGACTAAAGATGCTTATGATTATCAATTCATTGATCAATGGACTGGATGTGATTCTAATCAATTAGTCATCATTAAACACTTTTATTCAAAAATACTTAACAGGTTAAATGGATACTATTATATTGGATTTCTTGAGTCTATCCTTATTTTTTTCTCTCTAAATTTCAAGTTTTATAACACTTTTTATTAGAAATATTTAATGACTCCAAAAATCTCAAATTCATGTTTGGATCCCTCTATATTTCTTCTTCTTCTTATTTTATTAAATTTTAAACCGATTTTCAAATATTATAACTGGGCAGCTCTTTGTTACTGAGGCAGAATAATTTAAAATTTTATTGTCCATGTGTCAAAATAATGCTCTTTTATTCATAACAATCCACAATTCTAATTACTTAATTACTTTCTTAAGGCATTCTTATAAAAAAGAAAGAAAATAAAAGAGAAAAAGAAGAAAAAGGAATGGTAGATGATTAAGTTCATGGTAGTGGTTGTCTTATACAATCTTATGAATGTGAGCAGAGGCGTTTTGCGCAATCGATATCATCCACATCTGCGTGTTCACGCAACTGGCTTCACCCTCGACTGTGATTACTCTTGGAGATGTCATTCACGGGCTTGAGCAATCTCGAGGGAAAAAATAGATCATTTATGCCCCTGCCTATGGTATAGTGGAAGAGAATTAGTTATCATTCCGCATATTTATAGTTCGATCTCCAGTTATGACATATTTTATAATAATTTTTTTTTTTCAAATGAGACGCAAACCCTTTTGGACCGTCCGTCGCTAGTATTTTTCGATTTATCTTGACGGTCTATCACACCCCAGAGGTCCATACTTGTTCAAAAATCGGATAACATCTCCCCTGTACGACAAACAATCTGGAACAATTATACAGACCTTTTCAAACATAATATGGCTCATCTATCACAAATATAAAATACTCCATAACCACGCAATGTAAAAGATATAATGGATAGAAATAAAACAGTTAAAAACTCAAGATAAATCCAACAATAAATATACCAGTCCATAATTTCATAAATATAATTCCGCTCAACTACACATAACTCTACTGAGAAAGTAAATACAGTCTAATAAAGTAAATACGAAAATAAAAAAAAGATACGAAAATAAAATAAATACGAAAAAATTTCGAAAGGACTCGACGCATGAGACTGATAACTAGTTCCTCTCCTGGCTTCAGGTAATGTATCTATAGCTATTTGAAGCAAAATTTGATAGCAGGGGTAGTGAGTCTAGGAAGACTGCGAGTATAAGAGTAGATAAATGCATGACATAATAAAAGGTTCAACAAGCAAACAGAAACAAAAGTATACAGTCTCCGGAACAGGATAACACATATGCGAGTCTGTAAAACAGAATGAAAGTGCAACTATAAATAATACATGTATGTCAACCAAATGCAACAATCATAGCTCATATAAATATAACAAACATAAGAAAATTTAAAATGCAATACATGCACACGATGCAATGATATGTGTCACCCCTGACACTAGTCAAGCCCCGTCACATCACATATGTGAGGCTGAGTGGGTAGGACTGTGACAACTGTACGCATTCCAACATATACCACTACAATAAGTGGTCGAGTAGACAAGATGCTGGGAGCCAACTATTCCAAAACCCTAGAAAAAAGGGAAAATCATCGACAACTCTGATATCCCTAAAAAATAACGGTGAGGGTGTCAACTGGTTGCCTATAACTCCAACATCCACTACTCATGAGTGGTCGAGTGTGGTATAACAGGACAGCTGCTCGCACTCTAACAACTACCACGATGAGTGATTGAGTGGGCAGAGCAACTAAATGACTGATAACGGACTTAACCATATAGAAGTCGATACTCGTCAGCATGCAATTATACAGATATGGTGCATGATACTAAATGCATTTAAGTTCAACCAAACCCTAGGTAGGGTAAATCTAATGTCAACCAAACCTTAGTTGTGTTTAATAATTATTTTTTTGTACTCGTATATAAGCGGTACTTTAAAGATCAGGAAATTAACGGTGAGACTATATAGATATAAATTTGACTAGCTTGAAGATCAAGCAAAAAAAGTATCAACGGATGATATTAAAGGACAAAGAGTAAGATAAAGCAGTCCTACTCAAATATGAAACCACCATGCATTTAAGTTCAATAATTTATAGGAAACAAAGGAAAAATACCTTCTTCATATTGTAGATCATTTTAATCGTCTTCAAGTCCAAGAGATCATATCTCGATTCTGGTGCTCTATCTCGAGCATGAATCCTACATGTCAAGAATATGAAGAATCTAAGAGTCCATTAATCAATAATAAAAAATTGATTGATTTAAAAATTTTCTGATTTACTTACCTCTTAACTAATTAGTCTACTTATTAATTTGTTAGCAGTTTGCATGAACAAAAACAGAAAACCGAAAGTCATGATCAACTTACTCACCTAAAAACAAAACAATATTCAAAATGTAGCTCACAGTAAAACAACTCTAGCCATGATACAAGTATCGTAAGATCTCCAAGAACCATACTAGAACCATAACCCCCAAACTGTAATATGATCCGGTTATGAAACTAGAACTTAATCCAAACCACAATCGATTCCAAAATCTACAATTCAATCCAAACTACCACTCCATCCGTGCTGACCAACATTCATCTCTACATAGCTTCATCCAAGAACATACACACAAAATAGAACATGACTTAACACAACCTACCAAAACCAAAGCTAACCATCCAATAGCCCATGACACAACCACCCACCGACCACAACACAGATTAAAACAAAAACAGATAAACCCGAACAGAAATCCACCCAAAACTATGGCTCACGGCAGCCTCCATAAAATCAATGGAAATCTAACTCGAAAAACCTAACGGATCTCCATCTAAAATCTCACGCAATCCAAGGAAAATAGAGTTTCTACTCAATCGGAGTAGAAATCCAAGGATCCACTAGTAGCATCATTGACGAATCAATTCCTGAAAGCAACTGAACTCACCTCCGTACTTGTCCTTGGCCGGAGAGGATCAACAAATCTGTAGATGCCTTCAGCCACAATTGACTCGGGCAGACCAAACGCGACACTCCGAGGTTCGAAACTAGGGCACCTAACCTTGCGAGATGGAAGTGCCGGCGGTTAGGAGCCTGACTCTTGATCGCACTCGCGTGGAGAGGAGGAATTGCGAGAGGTTGCGATGGCGATTGTCGCGAGGAGGAGAAAAGTAGAGGGGATCGTGACTAGGGGCAGCAGTGGTTCTGTTTAAAATGTATCGTGATTCGTGTGATGTGGGGAGGAACAAAAAATAAGTTTATAGTTTAAGCTATTTGCACAAAAGCCCTCATGTTTTGGATTATCCAACCTTTACCCTTAAATTTCAGCTTTTGCATACTTCGGCCCTTGATTTTTTTTTTTTTTTGGATTTAACATGGTCAGTGAGAAATTTTCATGGAACCGAATAGATAATCTAAGATTATGATATTATTGAACCTCATTAATTTTTTTTTTTTTCAAATGATTTACACCCAAGAGCAATCTTGAGGAAAGAAAAAAAATCATTTAATTTCATATAGATAAAAATATATAAAAAACCTTTCTGTGTGTCTAAACAGATAAAGAATATGAAATTTAATCTTTTGTTTCTTAAGCCATCGACAAGTCCTGGATAAAGTGAATGCCTCGACTTCTCAACGGCAGATTTATGAGTAATGATATGCTGAGTGAAAAAATCAGAGTGAATGCCTCAGGGAATGACGTGGCTGCCACCGTGTCACGATCCAAGTCAGCAAGGAGCGCGAGCTGCAGTCGGCAAACCCTAAAAGCATTCACTATCCCGCCTCAGCCAAATTATTTCCCTCCCGCACGAAACTCTTTCTCTCCACCTCTTCTCCACTGGCGAAGAAAGCTTCTCCATCTCTTCTCCACCGGCGCTCCTCTTCTCCACTGGAGATCTAGGGTTTAAGCTCCTCTTCTCCGCCTCTTCTCCATCTGCGATTTTAGAGCCTCTCCTCGTCGACTGCCGCCGCTCCATCGAAGTTCAGCGAGGAGCCCGCGCCGCTCCTCCAGCTCCCCAGCTCCTCCGGCGATTTAGGTGTTTGCTCTTCCGTTCTCGCACCTCTCCGTCTCGCTGCTCCCGCGCCTCCATCAAGGTTCGATTTTGTTTGTTTGTTTTTTTGTTGCTCGATGGGTTTTAAACTGATATGATCTGGGGCTCTGATTCGTAGACCAAACTCATTTGACGTCGTCTGAATGAAAATAAAATACTGAAGTCTGCTGCTCAGCTTGTCTGTTCTTTCTTTTCTTTAACCATGACAATATTTCTTTCTCTTTATTTTTGGAAGAGCTTTTTTATTTCCTCTCTTACTATTATAGATGAAAGCTATTTGTTTGTTGCTCTTCAAAATCAACCTAATCAATTCTTTAATCTTCTGGTAAATTGGATCAGCCTTACAATGTGATAGCTCATGTTGACGAAATATGATATACTTGTCCCATGTCTAGCATAGCTAGATTATTAGAGTTTCTCAATTTAACACTGACTTTTTTAGAAGCTAAAGTTTAATGTTTGCCATTTCTCTGACCTTAAGGTTATTGAAAGAACTTAAATTTAAAAAAACACATGAAGTTGGAGTTGTCAACTGAAACTATTGGAGGCAGTTTAGTAGCATCAAAGAACATATTGTAGGCAGTTTAGTGCGGGAGTGTGACAAGAAGCCAAATCGAACTTTTCCCTTTAGCAGCAGTCCCCTTCATCTACCTTCATTATCTCATTAATTAGAATCTAGTGTTTAATATCACTTTTTAAGTCTAATGGCTGAAGTTAAATTTTTCTATACAACACTCATACTATTTTTCTGATGTCATTATCTCATGATTGTGACTGTAGGATTTTGAAACTATTATGGATGATGAAACAAGCAATTCTCATTTGCCACTGAATGAAATGGAGAATGAAATAGAGATTAATTCCCAAGTGTTAGGAGAGTCATCAAGCTCAAATGCTACTGATACTCCACAATTTGGGATGACGTTTTCATGTGAAGAAGAAGTTCGGGAATTTTACAAATCGTATGCACAATCAGTTGGCTTTGTGTCACGCCCCGAGACCGGCGGAGTTGCTGATCCAATATAGAATCGGACAGCACCTCCCCTGTCCGACGGACAATTTATACAAACATACAAACACACGCAGATAATAATAGGCCTCAGGCCTCAATACAGATATATAAGAATACTAAAACGAAGTATAATGCAGCGGAAAACTATAAAACTCACCAGAGCTGCCCCTGGGGCAGACACGCAGCAAAACAAAGACCCAAAGTCCAACAGAGGACTCAAAAATACAACGCCGAATGAATGAAACACGAATACAGATTCGTGACATAAAACAACTGACTACAATGCAACAACTGCTAGAGTAGAAAATAAAGAAACGCGGAAGCACCAGCTACGGAGTAGTAGGGACCCTGGGACTGGCAACTGGGCTCCTCCGGCGGCTATCAACCTGAAAAACAAAATATTACGACGGGGGGTGAGTCCAAGTGGACTCGCGGGTATATAGAAAGATATGCATGGCGGTAAAATAGCTGAATAAGCTATAAGGAAACAACATGGATACAGTCTCAATAGAAATATCAGAATATGCAAAACTGAACATACATACCAGTAAATCAGCCTATCCTGATCATATAAAGGACTCGTACCATGCAAGCTAGTGCAGGGTCAGTATACCACACATATACCATAAATCCTGTATGTGCATGTCAAACAAGTGCAGCAAATAAATGCAGCAAACACAATCAAGTGCACAAATGCATCGTATGCATATGATGCAATGTCATTGTCACCCCCTAACACCAGTCAAGCCACCGAGACAGGCGATACTGTGTCGGCCGAGTGGGTAGAGCTGTGACACTGTACGCACCCTGCTATCACTGCTCCTGAGTGACCGAGTGGACAGGATGCTGGTGGAGTGAACACTCCGCCCCATGTATATATGGGGGAGATATCTCTCTCATCTTCTCTGGTTTATGGGAAGAGAAGGGATCCCTGCTTGCTACCACGCTCCAAAACCACTACCCATGAGCGGTTGAGCGGAGCAATACAGAGCAAATGCATACACGCTACGGTATCCACTAACCCATGAGTGGCCGTGTGTGCAGAAACATGTGCCAGAGGACGTCAGGCTCAACCACAAGGGAGTCGCTGATCGCCGGCATGCAAACAGTGTAGGTATGGTGCATGACTCCAATACATGCAAACCCTACCAGGTCATCGACACATGACTCAATCTAATATGCACAGGTCATAATCATGAATCATACCCAAACATCATGTCTAGATACACATGCAAGTATAACTAGAATCAACCCGTGCAATCATATCATGGCATGCTAATCAATATCTACAGACTTATGCTTTTACCAATACTATACAGATTCAGATAAACAAATGGTGAGACTGTATAGAAGTAAAATCAGATCACTCTAGGGTCAAGCATAAGTATCAAGCAGGATAACAAAACGGTAGCAGGTAAGGTAAACAAGGTCCTACTGCATAAATAAGTGCAAGCCATGCATAAAGATAAACTGGATCTAAGAAAACAAGCAGGAAGTACCCGCCTCCAATAGATGAAGTCCGTATCAACTGGATAAGAACCACCCGCCAATAATCAACGATAAGAATCCAATCAGGTCCCTGTATAAAGGACACATTTAATTAGCTATTACAAAAATAGTAACTAGCTCATTAATCCCTAATCCGTACTAGGGTTAACCTAATCCATTTCCTTTCCATTTAATTGAGATAATTAAATGGAAGGCTCTTAATTACCCCGCGTAATTAAGATTAGATTAAATTCTAAGTTTATTCACAATCTCATAATCATTTAATTAACTATGTAATTAAATTATTTATGTTGTGTATCATCTCATCGTTTTCAATGAAACCTAATCCCCTTCCTAACAAAGTCAACCATACAAATACAATTTCCCACACGTAATCCCACAACAGATCTACCCATTAGGTTGCAACCACAAATCCACCTCTGAACATGGTATCAAATGGCCCTAGCAAAGGGTCGGATCAACATAACTCAGATTATAGAAATGCATAAATCAAATCCCTGCCATTTGAACTCTGAAACTACAACACATAACCCGTATCGCATTCCTATTCTCAAATTCTAAAACTGTTTCATTACCACATAGAAACTGAGAAGTGTTTAGGGCTCACCTTACACTGCACACGGCAGGGATCTCCCTTAGCTCCACAACAAGAAAACCAGCAAATCTCAATAGCTGTTGATTTCCTACCTTCGTCTACCAATCTGTTCACGGCAGAACATAGGTAATCAGCGGATGGAAATCAAAGAAGCTACTCCTGTCGATTTGAAATAGCCTCACCAGAACACTGAGGAATACAAGGGTTAGGGTTTGACAGACTCTCCGACCTGATGGCCACCACCAACAGAGAAACACCATCATTCCGAGTCATTGGCCGGCAGAATCAAAGAAACACAGAATCGGCTAGACTTACCTTCTCACGGTCAATCCATTGGGTGTAATCACCCTCGACATCGACTGTATACGACGAAGAAGAAGCGGAAGCCGAGGCCCGTGCGCACAAATCACGGTCGGTGGCCGGAGAGAGTTCCAGTGGATTTGCCTTATGCAAAGGTCTCCGACTAGGGTTTCTCGGCTCCGGTTGTTGGGTGGAAGGCGTGCGATTTGCGAAGGAGAAGAGAGGAGGGGTGCGCCGAGGGAGTCGCCTGCGGCTAGGGTTTCGCGGGAAGAAAGGGCAAGGAATAGAGGTCGGCGTGGACGCGGCCAAATGAAGAGGAGAAAATGATCGGGCTGTGGGCTAGGTCTCGCGACGCAGGGGAAAAAGGAGAGAAGATTTATAAGGGTTGGGTCTCTTTCACTTTAGCCCTTGTAATTAATAGTTTTAATTCATATTGGTCCCTAAATTTGTGTCCATGGACTCGGAAGCCCCGGAACCTATCCGGTAATTCTCCGAAAATTTCCGGAACCTACTCAAAAGTCTCGGATTTAACACTTTGGCATTTGTAAATTGGGGTCAAAAAAGGGAGATGATGGCAAGCAAAAGTATTTCTCATTTGGTTGCTCAAAAAACGGTATGACTGTTCCTAGGGTGAAAAATGCATTTTATCCTAGACCTTCAAGCAAAACAAATTGCAAAGCTAGATTAATATTATCGTTCAGAATGATGGATTATGCTTTGTTAATGGTGTCTTTCTTGATCATAATCATGCATTAAGTCCAAAGAAATCAAAACATTTTAGATGCAATCAAGTTTTAGATTCCCTAACAAAGAGGAAACTAGATTTAAATGATCAAGCAGGAATAACTTTGAGTAAGAGTTTTCATTCACTTGTTGTTAAAGCTGGTGGTTATAAAAATTTATCTTTTGATGAGAGAAAGTGTAGAAATTATATTGGTGAAGCCCGTAGATTAAGACTTGGCCACGGTGATGCAAAAGCCTTAAATGATTATTTCTGTCGTATGCAAAGTAGAAACTCTAATTTCTTTTACATGATTGACTTGGATGAAGATTTTCGCATACGAAATATATTTTGGGCTGATGAAAGAAGTAGGGCTGCTTATGATTATTTTTCTGATGTAGTTACATTTGATACTACATATCTTACGAATAGTTATGATATGTCATTTGCTCCGTTTGTTGGAGTAAATCATCATGGTGAGTCTGTGTTGCTTGGTTGTGGTTTGATTTCTAAGGAAGATACCGAAACTTTCATTTGGTTATTTAAATCTTGGTTGACTTGCATGAGGGGACGCGCTCCACAAGGGATTATCACCGACCAATGCAAAGTCATGGAAAATGCAATTGTTGAGGTATTTCCGAACACTAATTATCGATTATGTCTTTGGCATATAATGAAAAAAATTCCAAGCAAGTTTGGTAGTCATGTCAACTACAAAATGATAAAGAAAGAGCTAAAGAAAATTGTTTATAATTCTTTGACAATTGAAGATTGTGATAACAATTGGCAAAAATTTGTTGACTTGGATCGTGACACGGTGACAGCCACGTCATTCCCTGAGGTATTCACTCTGATTTTTTCACTCAGCATATCATTACTCGCAGATTTATAATCCAGAAAAAGTCGTAAGTAATAAACAAGGCTCGAGTGGCGTCATTTTGTCTCCAATAATTGATGTCTTGACGTTCAACGGAATAGCAAAGATCTCTTTTTGTTGTTCATTTTCTCTTGTGAATTGGGGATCGGCTTCGTGAAATCAAGCTTCTGTTGATCTTCTTCTTCTCAAAAATATATCCAATGCAGGGTGCAGCACTAGCAGTCGGAGGATGGCTAGCGCAGCCTGTCATCAGGATGCTTGTCGACAGGGTGTGCACATCGTCGCTGAGTGGAAAGCTGCACGGCCTTCAGGACGATGACTTGCAGAAGCTACATAGATCTCTGCTTAACATTCACACGATCGTCGACAAAGCAGGGATGAGATGGAGCAAGGACGCAAGGTTAGTCGAGATGATGAAGCAACTCCAAGATGCCGCTTACGACGCCGAAGACTTCCTCGATGACCTGACGTTCCATGGCATGAAGCAAAAGATTAAGGAAGAGGCAAGTCACAAGGCACTTAAATTCTTTTCTAGAGCTATTAGGAACGCCAAAACTAAATTGTTCAGTGATTCTGTCAAAAGACTGAACAAGATTCAGAAAAAGTTGGATGATATTTATGCTGACATGGAGAAAATGTGCCAATCATTACAATTAGTGGATGCATCTGATGGGCAATATCAATCTGATTCGGCGTCGGCCACACGAGAAACAAGCTCTTTCTTGATCAGCAAAGTGCTTGGCAGAGAGGAAGAACAAAAGAGAATAATAGAGCTATTACTAATCAGATCAACAGACGAGTCGGCATCATCAAGTGACAACAGCAATAGCTTCTCGGTCATACCTCTTGTCGGATTAGGAGGTGTCGGGAAGACTACTCTGGCTCAGCTTGTTTACAATAATGAAGAGATTCAGAACCATTTCGCCATCAAGATTTGGATTTGTGTGTCCGAGAATTTTAATGTGCAGAGACTCACCAAGGAGATAATCGAGTCTGTAACAAGACTGAACATTCTTCGCAAATGAAGCTAGATGTTCTCCAAAACATACTAAAAGAGGAAATTGCATCTAAGACGATTCTGTTAGTCCTTGACGATGTATGGAATGAAGACGAGGAGGAGTGGAGAAAGTTGTGCGCACCATTCATGTATGCTGCTGCAGGAAGCAAGGTCGTAGTGACAACTCGGAGCATGAGCATTGCCAACAAAATTGGTACAGTGGAGCCGATTGTTCTTGGCGGTTTAGATGAAATATCTTTTTGGGAGCTGTTCAAGCAATGCGCATTTGGTTCTTCCAAACCTGAGGAGCACCCCGAACTCGAGGACATTGGGAGAAGTATAGCTTCGAAGTTGAAGGGCTTGCCACTAGCAGCAAAAACAGTGGGAAACTTGTTAGGATCCAACATGAATCCACACCACTGGAGAAGTATAATGAAGAGCGAGGTATGGGAATTGCAACAGAATAAGAATGATATTATTCCAGTCCTACAACTGAGCTATCAATATCTTAGTGCACCTCTCAAGCTGTGTTTTGCCTTCTGTTCTCTCTTTCAAAAGGATTACAGGTTTTCTGAAATTGAATTAACAAGATTTTGGATGGCTGAAGGGTTCATTGTAGCTCAAGGTAATCAGAGGATGGAAGATGTAGCAAGTAAGTACTTTCATGAGTTAGTCAACATGTCTTTGTTGCAACAAAAAACATCTTCGGACCTTTATTACGTGATGCATGACCTCATACATGATCTAACACAGTCGGTTTCTATGGGCGAAACAAGTAGGATGGATAATGACAAGTCCAATAACATAACCACCCTCCGTCATCTAGCAGTTAAAACAGAGTCCGTAGTGACTGAAGAATTGAGGTCTAGATTCAAGAAATTACATTCTCTATTCTGGCAAGTTCGTCTAAAGTCACCGCTCCTTGGCTTTATTGAAAAATTAAGAAGCATTCGTGTATTGGTTTTGTCTCGTTGTGGCTTGTTGATGCTGCCTGAGAGTGTTGGTGAATGGGTACATCTTCGGTACTTGGACATTTCTTACAATGGAATAAAAAAATTGCCTGAATCACTGTGTGAACTCTACAATTTGCAAACACTGAAAGCAAGAGGCAACTTACTAATCTCTCTTCCAGAAGATATAAGTCAGCTGATTAACTTGAGGCATCTTGATGTTGAAAATGAAATAGTTTTAAAGATAAAAAAGATAGGGAGGCTAACCTCTCTTCAAGCATTGCTTGAATTCCGAGTGCGAAAGAAAATTGGATTCAAGATCACAGATCTAAGTGGTTTAAAGCAGCTACATGGAGAACTCAGAATTACTAATCTGGAGAATGTTAAAAGTAAAGAAGAGGCTGAAAAAGCTCAAATGAAGAACAAAGAGTACCTTGATGCTCTAGAGTTGTTATGGGGCTTTGATCCCAAGTTGAAGAACAAGTTAGTTGCCACGGAGGAAGTACTTGAAGGACTCCAACCACATGAGTCACTAAAACGATTATATATCTGGAGGTATTGTGGTGCCAGATCACCCAGCTGGATGAAGGAGTTATCCAACTTGGAAAGACTTCAGTTAAGTCGATGTGAGAGTTGGAAAGATATTTCCTGCACTGCATTTCTGCCGCACCTCAAGGTCTTCCACATAGATGGCATGTGTTTCTGGAAATCATGTTTTGATCAGGTATGTGGTTCCAGAGAGAGCAAATTATTTCCTATGCTAGAAGAGCTACGGATGTGGAACATGAATGCATCGAAAGAATTACCCAATCTCGGACAATTTCCTTGTCTGAGGGTTGTTCAAATGAAAATAATAAAGTCATTGAAACACATTGATTTTGCAGCATCCGGTACCATAGAAAATTCCTTGTTTCCTATGCTAGAAGAGTTGGAGTTGGTAGAGATGGATGCGTTGGAAGAGATCTCCATTCTAGGACATTTTACATGTCTCAGGGTTCTTCTCGTGAATGACATGCCGTTGTTGGGACACATTTATTTTGCAGCATCCGGTACCATAGAAAATTCCTTGTTTCCTATGCTAGAAGAGTTGGTGTTGGTAGACATGGATGCGTTGGAAGAGATCTCCATTTTAGGACATTTTCCACGTCTCAGGTTTCTTAGCATGGATGACATGCCGTTGTTGAGACACATTTATTTTGCAACATCCGGTGCCATACAAAATTCCTTGTTTCCTATGCTAAAAAACTTGGAATTGAGTCACATGAATGCGTTGGAAGAGATCTCCATTCCAGGATATTTTCCACGTCTCAGGGTTCTTCGCATGGATGACATGCCGTTGTTGAGACACATTTATTTTGCAGTATCCGGTGCCATTGAAAATTCCTTATTTCCCATGCTAGAAGTGTTAGAGCACCTAGTATTGCAGGACCTGCAAGCACTCGAGGAGCTTCCTAATAATCTTGGACGACTTCCATGTCTTAAGGTTCTTAGAATTGTAAATACATCAGCTGTGAAACAGATTGGCCGTGGGTTCTTTAGCACTGAAGCAGCTATATCCAAGTGTTTTCTTAGCTTGAAATTTCTCGTGATCATTGACATGCCGGCATGTGAAGGGTGGTGTTGGATTGACGGCAGCGAGGTATTTCCAAGCTTACAAAGTCTTTATATCTCCGAATGCCCTAAGCTCGAGAGGTTACCTCCTCTCCCTCCTTCGCTTACAGATTTAACAATAAGAGAAGTTGGGTTAACAGAGCTGCCAAGCCTACAGGAACTAGAAACAAATGAAAGCGGAGTCAATCAAGTGACATACTCTCTCTCAGACTTACGAATCAGGGAGTGCAACAATTTGACAAGCTTAGAAAAAGGGTTGTTGTTGCAGAATCTGTCAAATATTAAAGGCATTTCTGTAGCAGGATGTAAGGAACTCATGCGGATGCCTCTCAAGAGATTTGAAAACTTCACTTCGCTCGAGACATTAGATATAAAAGCTTGTCCCAAGCTTAGCCTGACACAAGAAGAGGAAGCCGCCCTCCTTCCACCGTCCATCAAATGTTTGATATTGGACGACTGTGGCGATCTCGACAAAATGTGGCTTGGCTACCGCTGACGCGATGACTTGACGACTTTTTAGGTCGTCCTCCAATCCTCACCGTCCATCTTCAATATCACAAATTTTCTAGGTTCAGATCCCAGATTCTTAATCCGACCGTTCTTATTTCCATCTGGGGACCTTCTTCCTCACTTCAAAGCTGGTTATTGTCATTAGGTGAGATATTCACTCTCTTTGTTCGTTTCATCGATAGTTCCCATCTCTCCGTTGCTGCTATCTGTCATTTTTTTAGATCGAGTCGATCCATTTCGACCCAAGATGTGTTTTTTTTTTGTTTGCAGATTCCATCTAATTTTGTTTATCATGGAACATTTGAGCGGTTTTCTCCCATTGCGATTGATGGTCTTTGATTTTGCTTAGGAGATCACAGGTACGTGTCGGAGCTATGGAGGAAGAAACAATCGGAGCGGTTCTTGTAGCGGGATCAGGTGGTGGGAGTATCGCTAGCTACGGTCGATTGATCGTCTTTGAATTTGCTTAGGAGATTACAAGTATGTGTCAGAGCTGTGGAGGAAGAAACAATCGGATGTGAAAGCGGTTCTTTTATCGCCAGCCACTGTCCGTTGTCCCTGTCACCCGACAAGGTTCGGCGACATGGTTACAAAACCATGCACGTAAAGTCGAAAAAAGAAGCTTATTATGGGTTTACTGTATATCGAAATGTCACTCAACTTTTATTTGTTCGTTGAGCTTAAATGATGGAATGGATAGAATTTAGATTTTCTTCTCGCAACATGAATTCTAAAAATAAAATAAAAATTTCAAAAAGAAAACATAAAACATATGAGAATTTAACCTTTATTAATTTAAATCGCTGACTACTAAATAGATTTGAACCTATAAATGGTTTGTGTTTATATATATTTTATTGTTAATCATGATAATTATTTTTTACTTTTTTAACTCGATCATCATTAGTAGAATTTAAATGATTAAACTAGTCATTGATAAGTTTGTACTCAGTTGCATGAGAGATGATTTTATTTATTTAATATTACATCGATTATGAATAATTGTTTTATAATTCTTAAATAATACTTTTAAAAAAAATCGTTCCAATTATAATTACAATTTTGATGCTTTGATTTTTGTTTAGATAAATAAAAATGAAATATACATGCATATTTATAATATTATTCGTGTAGATTATTTTAATGTCTTATTAAACTTTTAATTATTTATAATACTAAAAGTAAATAATATAAAATTTATTTTGTTTGAGCCTCTTCAAGTCGTTGTAGTATAGTGCTGAATATTCTTTTTATGACTTCCTTCAAAATCACACAAAATTTTTAAGATCAGATCACAAATTTCTTGGTTTGAATATGATAGTCCATCTACTAATCTCCAAAGCCCCGACCCCGTCGTCGATGCCCAATCGTATGTGATGCAGTTCTTGTATTGCCCGCCACTATCGATTGTTCATGTCACCCGATTGTCCCGCCCCAACAAGGTTCGGCGACTCGGTTACAAACCACACAGATAAAGTCGAAAAAGGAAGAATTTTCTGGGTTTATTGCATATCAAAATATCACTCAACTTTTGTTTGTTCATTTCAAGTGATGTGTATGACCTTCTAGTTGGCAATACTTAAAATTTGTATATTGATCAGGTTACTTGTAAGGAAGATAAAAGGGAAAGTGATAAAAAAAATAGCATAAATGATGAAAGTTCCTATGTAATTTAATGATCCTATCCCTCCTTTTTCTCATCTTTTCCATTCCAACAATTGGACACTAAGAATAATTATGACTGTGGTGATTACAAGTAACAGATTAGGAATTCTGCTACCATCTTGATCCTATTTTGTGATCTTATTATAGTGTTCCTGAGTACTGTAATTTTATTATATCATTTACTTCTGATACTTAATCAGTCTATCAGGCAATATGGAACTCAGGTTGCATTACTGCAAGTAATAATTGCATTTGCAATATACCTGATTGATTTATCATCAAAAAAAGGAGTCCTTTTTTAATCACAGGAAAGTATGCTATACTGAATTAAGAATCACAGAGGAGGTCCCATAGGTACTTACTTACCAGATAGTAACTTTGAGAGAAGGTATGCCCTGATGATTTGTGTGACCTTTTTTTCCATTCAGTTTGGTTATTTTCTAATTGCATCCATGAGTGTATATATATATATATATATATATATATATATATAATATATATATATATATATATATATATATATATATATATATATATAGTCAGCCTGTCAGCTAGTTGTTGCAGTATATGACAAATAGGAAATGAAATGATTGGTTCCCATATTCGTTTGCTCGACATCACTGAGAATAGATAATAATGCGTGAAGATACCTTTTGTTGTAAATGTGATATCCTTTTCTCATCAAACTATTACAAGTAAACTCTGATGAACTTGAACATGGTGTGTTCTTTTGGTACTTTATCAATTTAATCAACCATGGACTCTGATCTTTATCTACCCCATGTATTCCATTGTTAGATTGGATACTGACAATCGGACACCTGATTTCAGATCGCAAATAATTGATCTTGCGGTCCTTATTTCCTTCTTCGGATCTTCTTCCTCACTTAAAAACCTACTAATTGTCCCTTATGATTCACTCTTTTTGTAGTTCCATCGATAATTCGCATCTCTGCGTTGTTATTATCGCCCGTTTTTCAGATCGATTCTTTGAGCAAAGTGGATCAACAGTAACTAGGATGGACCAAGGAGGAACCAAGTAGAAGGAGAAAAACTACTTAGAATAATATTTAATCTAAAAGAATTGAATATCCCATCTGATACATTTAAAAATCATATTAATAATATGAAAATGTTGCTAGTTCATCAATATTTTATTAATTAGGAGGACGCTATGGATAAAGATGTAAAGGTGGAACTACCACCTTAGCGGTCTCTGATCTCGATCTTACAAATGTCTAGAAGGGGTAAAATACGATTTTATTGGTGGGGTAAAGCGTCTAGGGTTGAGAGAATTTAAGCCAGCAGACTAGGTTTTTACCCCGTGTGCGACTGACGACTCTCAAACTCGAGACCTCCGATGTAAATAGTCAGATGTCTTATCAACCGAGCTAGTCCGTGGGGGTCACACTATGGATAAAGAAGAACTATATATCAACAGCTGAATGACACGGAGAGTGATAATGGGATGCCAATAAGTGTGCGAGACAATGACATGCAAATTATAACAGGCGTTTTGGTGCACGCTGAACATGCACTCAATTTATACTGGAAAAAGAAGATTTGAAAATGAGTCAATCAGAGATCAAAAGAACTTGGGCATGCTATTTTGACAATAATCAGCTCAAGCTGCATGAAATTAAAGGATGATAAGGAAGGGAATATAATTCTTATGCTGGCTATTCAAATTTAAAGAGCTAACAACCTAATTTTTGGGGTGCATTACTGGACGCATTGATACTCTTTTTATCTTTGCATGCGGCTGCCTATTTAGTCGACATTCTCCTTTGTTTGGAGTATTGCTGCTATAACTTGTTATTTAATGGTTGTGTATTCTTTCAGTACATAATTCTCATGAGACTTTCACTCGAACCCCCAACTAACTTTTTAGTTGTGATTCTCAAAATCAGTTGAACTTTATTCATCAACAGAAAATATGAACGTACGTATTTTGGATTTTATCTAATTTCTAACAACTTCTTTAATGTCATTATCTCTGCTTTGAGATGATTTTATTTGCTCTTCATAAGCCTAAGAATTGTAACGTGAACTCAGTGATGCAGCTAAGAATGAATCACCTTCATGGCTGAAAACCTTTACATTGGCCGACCATTTATAACTTGACCCAGAAAATGCTAATTCCTCTTAATAATCCTTTATTATGTTTGTTTAATTCCATCTGTTCTAACAAGGGATTTAATCAGGGAGGAGTCAGGAATTTAATATTGAAGGGGCGAAAAATATATGTTTATGTTGAAGGGGACGCGATCGTGTCGTTGACCCCCATTTATCCTTTATGCATCCTTTATTTTTATATCTCTACACCATCGCACTAAAAAATCGAGGGGGGAGGGCCGCCACCGCCATTGCCCCTCCTTTTACTCCGTCCCTACTAATAATTGCGCACTAGCCTGATTCAAAAGGTGAAAAATAAATAAACATAACAATGATAATATTTTGTCAATGATAATTCTTTGCATCACCCATATAAGGAAGGGGAAAAAAAATATTTTGCAGTTGCTTCCTCCTCCCTCCTCAAGTGCCTTTGTAAGGAGCCTCGTATTTTGTGGAAGGGCGATTAATCGTTATCTTAGACATTCGTATTTCGATTTTTAGCTAGAACATATTTATAGGATTTTTTTTCTTTAAATGGGACATGAATTCTAGGATGTTGGACTTCTGGATCGTCTATCATGAATATTTCTTGATTTACCTATGAAAAATTTTTATAGTATAAAATCGGTCATTTGAGATTTAACATTATTTAAGTTCGTTAATTTTTTTTCTTCGCAAGAAGTCTCGTGTTATGGTTTTTAGATTATGAATTTTACCGTCAAATGATTTTTTTGTCAGAAAGTGGATCGAGTTCTATGCACCTTGCTCCCATTCATTTATATCTGCTCTTCTTGTATTAAAAAATTCTAATCCCTCCACATTCTCTGCCAAAAAAACAAAAATTGAGAGGGCTAGTTATAATTAAGCACTTTTAGTAAAAAAAACAACTTAACAACACTGAATATTTTAGATTTATATCAAATGGATACTATTGTAGGACTTCTCTTCAGTTTGTGAATATTTTTTTTTTCTAAATTTTAAGTTGTATAACACCATCAAACATTTTTTGTTAGAAATATTTAATAATTCTAAAGATCTCTTATATTGGGACAATTCGCTTAATTAATCGTATGGTACGTAGAGACCATCTTTTGGTCATGATCAGAATAATTTAAAATTTTATTATGTGTCGAAATAATGCTTTATTTACTCATAACAATCCACAATTCTAATTATTTGGTCGCTTTTCTCAAGGCTTAGGAAAGGAAAATAATACTTGAATAAAAAGAAATAACATTGATTTCGTTCGAATTCAGATAGATAACAATATTAAAACAATAATCCACGCCTTTCATTTATTATTTTATGTCTAAACAAATAAAGAATATGCAATTTAATATTTTTCTTTCTTATGCAAGGCGTACAAAATTGTTTTTAGGACGATCATATCGTCATCTACACTTTTGTCTCCAATAATTCATGACTTTTACAGTCAGCGAGCACTATTATCGGAGTGGGTGCATGTTGCCTCCAATAATTCATGCCGCAGTCAGTGGACGGATGGTGGATTGGCGCACTCATTTTTTTTGTTTTTTTTAACACCCAACTTAATTTCGATTTCAATCTTTAAACTCCTAAATTTAAATTTGAATCCGAACAATCTGATAAATCCAAATCAATTCAAATAATACAAAAAAATCGATTCAAAATATTTTTTAAAATTATTTTCTTTAAAATTTTTTATTTTTATCATTATCTTTATCTTGATACTTTACTATTATCGTATTAATAATGATATTAATATACATAAAAATATTTTAATTTTTAAAATAAAATTTAATTTAATCTTTAAAAAATTTATTAAATCTTAAATTCGGATCCATTTGAATCTGTTCCGAATCCAATCCAAAAATTTTCAACTCGAAATCTTATAATCCGAACTTGATCCGAGTCCGAAATTTACCAATTCAAATCCGACCATAACATAATTCGAAAATTTTCAATACGAAACTCTCAAACTCGATCCGAATCTGAAAATTTTCAACCCAAACTTTTTTTTTTTTTTTTTTTTTAAGAATCGATTTGGATCGGATCCACTTTATTTCTGTCACCCCTAATAGCCATTAGCCAAGATCTCTTTTTGTTGTTCATTCTCTCTCATTCACACAGCTACAATCCCCCTTCTCTCTTGTGAATTGGATCGGCTTCGTGGAATCAAGCTCCTGTTCTTCTTCTTCTTCTCAAATGGAGGGTGTAGCACTAACAGTTGGAGGATGGCTAGCGCAGCCTGTCATCAACATGCTTGTCGACAGGGTGTGCACGCTGAGTGGAAAGCTGCACGGCCTTCAGAACGATGACTTGCAGAAGCTTCATAGATCTCTGCTTAAAATTCACAGGATCGTCGACCAAGCAGGGATGAGATGGAGCAAGGACGCAAGGTTAGTCGAGATGATGAAGCAACTCCAAGATGCCGCTTACGACGCCGAAGACTTCCTCGATGAACTGACGTTCCATGGCATGAAGCAAAAGATTAAAGAAGAGGCAAGTCACAAGGCTCGTAACCGCTTTTTTACAGCTATTAGGAACGCCAAAACTAAATTGTTCAGTGATTCTGTCAAAAGACTGAACAAGATTCAGAAAAAGTTGGATGATATTTATGCTGACATGAAGGAAACGTCCCAACCATTACAATTAGTGGATGCATCTGATGGGCAATATCAATCTGATTCGGCGTCGGCCACACGAGAAACAAGCTCATTCTTGATCAGCAAAGTGCTTGGCAGAGAGGAAGAACAAAAGAGAATAATAGAGCTATTACTAATCAGATCAACAGACGAGTCGGCATCATCAAGTGACAACAGCAATAGCTTCTCGGTCATACCTCTTGTCGGCTTAGGAGGTGTCGGGAAGACTACTCTGGCTCAGCTTGTTTACAAAGATGAAGAGATTCAGAACCATTTCGCCATCAAGATTTGGATTTGTGTGTCCGAGAATTTTAATGTGCAAAGACTCACCAAGGAGATCATCGAGTCTGTTACCCAGACTGAACGTTCTTCGCAAATGAAGTTAGATGTTCTCCAAAACATTCTAAAAAATGAAATTACATCCAAGATGATTCTGCTAGTCCTCGACGATGTATGGAATGACGACGAGGAGGAGTGGAGAAAGTTGTGTGCGCCATTCATGTATGCTGCTGCAGGAAGCAAGGTCATAGTGACAACTCGGAGCATGAAAATTGCCAACAAAATTGGTACTGTGGAGCCGATTATTCTTGGCGGTTTAGATGAAGTATCTTTTTGGGAGCTGTTCAAGCAATGCGCATTTGGTTCTTCCAAACCTGAGGAGCACCCCGAACTCGAGGACATTGGGAGAAGTATAGCTTCGAAGTTGACGGGCTTGCCACTAGCAGCAAAAACAGTGGGAAACTTGTTAGGATCCAACATGAATCCGCACCACTGGAGAAGTATAATGAAGAGCGAGGTATGGGAATTGCAACAGAATAAGAATGATATTATTCCAGTCCTACAACTGAGCTATCAATATCTTAGTGCTCCTCTCAAGCGGTGTTTTGCCTTCTGTTCTCTCTTTCAAAAGGATTACAGTTTTTCTGAAATTGAATTAACAAGATTTTGGATGGCTGAAGGGTTCATTGTAGCTCAAGGTAATCAGAGGATAGAAGATGTAGCAAGTAAGTACTTTCATGAGTTAGTCAACATGTCTTTGTTGCAACAAGAAACATATTCGGACCTTTATTACGTGATGCATGACCTCATACATGATCTAACACAGTCGGTTTCTATGGGCGAAACAAGTAGGATGGATAATGGCAAGTCCAATAAGATATCTACCTCCCTCCGTCATCTAGCAGTTAAAACAGAGTTCGTAGAGACAAAAGAATTGAGGTCTAGATTCAAGAAATTACATTCTCTATTCTGCCAACATCTAGAGTCACCAAACCTCAACTTTATTGAAAAATTAAGAAGCATTCGTGTATTGGTTTTGTCTCATTGTGGCTTGTTGATGCTGCCTACGAGTGTTGGTGAATTGGTACATCTCCGGTACCTGGACATTTCATACAATAAAATTGAAGAATTGCCTGAATCACTGTGTGAACTCTACAATTTGCAAACACTGAAAGCAGGAGGCAACTCACTAATCTCTCTTCCAGAAGATATAAGTCAGCTGATTAACTTGAGGGGTCTTGATGTTGAAAATGAAATAATTTTAAAGTTAAAAATGATAGGGAGGCTAACCTCTCTTCAAGAGTTGTCTGAATTCCAAGTGCGAAAGGAAGATGGATTCAAGATCACAGAGCTAAGTGGTTTGAAGCAGCTTCATGGAGAACTCAGAATTACTAATCTGGAGAATGTTGAAAGCAAAGAAGAGGCTGAAAAAGCTCAAATGAAGAACAAAGAGTACCTTGATGCTCTAGAGTTGGTATGGGGCTTTGATCCCGAGTTGGAGAACAAGTTAGTTGCCACGGAGGAGGTACTTGAAGGACTCCAACCACATGAGTCACTAAAACGATTAAATATCTGGGGGTATTGTGGTGCCAGATCACCCAGCTGGATGAAGGAGTTATCCAACTTGGAAAGACTTGAGTTAAGTTGCTGTGAGAGTTGGAAAGATATTTCCTGCACTGCATTTCTGCCGCACCTCAAGGACTTCAACATAGATAACATGTGGTTCTTGAAATCATGTTTTGATCAGGTATGTGGTTCTAGAGAGAGCAAATTATTTCCTATGCTAGAAGAGCTACGGATGTCGAACATGAATGCATCGGAAGAATTACCCAATCTTGGACGATTTCCTTGTCTGAGGGTTGTTCGAATGAGAAAAATAAAGTCATTGAAACACATTGATTTTGCAGCATCCGGTACCATAGAAAACTCCTTGTTTCCTATGCTAGAAGAGTTGGAGTTGATAGACATGAATGTGTTGGAAGAGATCTCCATTCTAGGACATTTTCCACGTCTCAGGGTTCTTCGCATGGAAGACATGCCGTTGTTGAGACACATAAATTTTGCAGCATCCGGTGCCATTCAAAATTCCTTGTTTCCTATGCTAGAAGAGTTGGAGTTGATAGACATGAATGCGTTGGAAGAGATCTCCATTCTAGGACATTTTCCACGTCTCAGGGTTCTTCACATGGAAGACATGCCGTTGTTGAGAAACATTTATTTTGCAGTATCCGGTGCCATTGAAAATTCCTTATTTCCCATGCTCGAAGTGTTAGAGGAGCTAGATTGCAGGACCTGCAGGCACTCGAGGAGCTTCCTAATAATCTTGGACGACTTCCATGTCTTAAGGTTCTTAGAATTAAAAATATATCAGCTGTGAAACAGATAGGCCGTGCGTTCTTTAGCACTGAAGCAGCTATATCCAAGTGTTTTCTTAGCTTGGAATCTCTCCAGATCGCTGGCATGCCGGCATGTGAAGGGTGGTGTTGGATTGACGGCAGCGAGCTATTTCCAAGCTTACGAAGCCTTGATATCTATGGATGCCCTAAGCTCGAGAGGTTACCTCCTCTACCTCCTTCGCTTACAGATTTAACAATAATAGCAGTTGGGTTAACAGAGCTGCCACGCCTATGGAAGCTAGAAATCAATGAAACTAGAGGCAATCAAACGACATCATCTCTCTCATACTTACATATCAGTGATTGCAACAATTTGACAAGCTTAGAAGAAGGGTTGCTGTTGCAGAATCTGTCAAATATTAAAGACATTTATGTAGCAAGATGTAAGGAACTCATGCGGATGCCTCTCAAGAGATTTGAAAACTTCACTTCGCTCGAGTATTTAGAGATAAAAGCTTGCCCCGAGCTTAGCCTGACACCAGAAGAGGAAGCCACCCTCCTTCCACCGTCCATCAAACGTTTGATATTGGACGACTGTGGCGATCTCAACAAAATGTGGCTTGGCAACCACTTACGCGATGACTTATGACTTTTTAGGTCGTCCTCCAATCCTCACCGTCCATCTTCAATATCACAAATTTTCTAGGTTCAGATCCCAGATTCTTAATCCGACCGTTCTTATTTCCTTACTGGGACCTTCTTCCTCACTTCAAAGCTGGTTATTGTCATTTGTGAGTTTTTTTTTAAATTATTGTCATTTGTGAGTTGTGGCTGCGGACCTCTCATACCAAACTCCGAAGCCCCGCCTCCGCCGTCGATGCCAAAAGCCTAAAGGAACAATGGGTGAGATATTCACTCTCTTTGCTCGTTTCATCGATAGTTCTCATCTCTCCGTTGCTGTTATTGCCCATTTTTTTAGATCGAGTCGATCCATTTCGACCCAAGATGTGTTTTTTTTGTTTGCAGATTCCATCTAATTTTGTTTGTCATGGAACATTGAGGTTTTCTCCCATTGCGATTGATCGTCTTTGAATTTGCTTAGGAGATCACAGGTACGTGTCGGAGCTATGGAGGAAGAAATAATCGGAGCGGTTCTTGTAGCGGATCAGGTGGTGGGAGTATCGCTAGCTACTGTCGATTGATCGTCTTTGAATTTGCTTAGGAGATTACAAGTATGTGTCTGAGCTATGGAGGAAGAAACAATCGGATGTGAAAGCGGTTCTTGTATCGCCAGCCACCGTCCGTTGTTCCTGTCACCCGACAAGGTTCGGCGACTCGGTTACACAACCAAGCAGGTAAAGTCGAAAAAAGAAGCTTGTTTTGGGTTTACTGCATGTCGAAATGTCACTCAACTTTTATTTGTTTGTTGAGCATATGGAATGGATAGAATTTGAATTTTCTCCTAGCCACATGGATTTTTAAAATAAAATAAAAACTCGAAAAAGAAAATATAAAACATATGAATATATATCTATTGTTTCTTCGAATCATGGCATAACAAGAATAAAAGATATAAATTGAGAAATAAGAAACCTGATTAAAGAGCCATCGTCCTTATCATAGCATCGTCGGCTTGATCCCTGTGGAAGAAGATGCAGCGAAAAAAAGAAGAAAGAGCTTCCAAGGGGCTTAGAGTTGATGGCGCAGTAATATTTCTTGTCAATGAGGAACAAAAAACTAGATTAAGATGAATGACCTAAATCCTTGAGTCCTTTCCTTTATAAAGGAATCCAATCTATTATCAGTCCATAGATAATTACAGATTAGCTTAAAGGGTTCTATATATTGAACCCACATTCAATAATTTGAAATCCAATAAACATAAGTTAGATCACTTTGAGGGCTCAGATTATATTTATATGTGTAACTTACAAATACACCCACCTAATAGGGATAATAATATTCAACAATCTCCCGCTTGGCTATATGTGAGTTGTATATTAAATACAAGTAGAATTTTAGTTGATATCAAACTTTATGTGTACAAGATACCCCTATAAATAATCTGGTCCATTAACTTCATTGAAATAGGACTAAAGAAGTCATAGCTACTGTATATGTAGCGGCCCCGCCTCTATGGTCCCCGCAGGCAACCCTCTAGGCCGGCGACCCTACGGTCTTCCCACCCATGGCAGTGGGTTTTTGCCTTCCCCAGGATTCGAACTCTAGACATCCAAGCTAAGTACTAAAATTCCTGAATCCTGGTACCAATTGAGCTACATAAAAAGGCGTCTTTTTATGTAATGACACGGTCTCTCAACCCCTTTTGGCGGTCAATTCAACATTTGACGGCCCAATAACCTGGCCCCTCGGCCCAACAACCTGGCGGCCAAATCAACATTTGGCGACCCAACTATGTCGTCGACCAACAACCGATGTCGACGACCAACAACCATGTCGTTACTCACTAGGACTTTCCACCTCTGGCCAGTGGATTTTTGCCTTTCTCAGGATTCGAACTCTAGACCTCCAGGATAAGTACTAGAGTTTATGAATCCTGATACCAATTGAGCTATAGCTAGCTATTTCCAAGCTCTGCCGGCATGGATTGACGGCAGCGAGCTATTTCCAAGCTTACAAAACCTTGATATCCATCGATGCCCTAAGCTCGAGAGGTTACCTCCTCTCCCTCCTTCGCTTAGAAATTTAACACTAACAGAAGTTGGGTTAACAGAGCTGCCTAGCCTACGGGAACTAGAAACAAATGGAAGCGGAGGCAAGAAGAAGAAGAAGAAGTTGTTAAATATCGGATTTTTAAAGGGGTTGAAAAGGTGTATTTCGAAAATAGGGACTTAGTTAGAATTTACTGAAGTTGTTGGGTTTATTTGTAAAAAAAGCCAAAACTAATATAAAACAATATAAAGCCCTAGCCCTAACAAATCCCTCTCCTCCCCGTTTCGGTTTCCGCCGATCTCCCCACTCCGCCCGACATTGCAGCCCTAGCCCCTGCCGCCGCAGCAGTTCGCGAGCGAGCGAGCGCCGCCGCCGCCCTCCGACTTCCCCTTCCTTTCTTCTTCTTTTGTCTTCTCCGACGCACAAGAGCCGGGCGTCGCATGGCCGTGCGCCCTACCTCGCGCGAAGCCTTAGCCGGGCTGATTTCTGCGCGCGAAGGGAATCCGCAGACCCTTCATCGTGAGATTCTCATCTCTTCTTCCTCTTCGACGTCTACGACAAGCACGAGCAGGAGGCCACAAGCCGACACCTTGTCTTTTGATTTCCACCTAGTCAACGCCGATCGCCTGCCACCAATTCGGGTATGGATGACCAAAATAGGTTTTTGTTTTGAAATTGTAATGGAAAATTATGTGTTGGTTGTGTCCGATCGACATAGTTGCAGTAGGCTTGGAATCGTTGGTTTTCGTTGGTTTATTTGGCACGAGCAGGGTTACCGCTGTTTTGTTTAATCAGGTTACAATTCTAGGATAACATATGGTTTGTTCCGGTTAAGGTGAGTTTATTGTTTAGCAACTTATCAGCATTTACAACTTCATCGTTTGGATCATTACTGTACAGTATAATTGAGTTCTTGATTAACCGGATTGAGTTCTTGACTAATCGGATTATTTAAAATGTATAGTTGATTAGATATCAATTTGGAGTTAATTAAATTTGTGTAAGTATGATAATGGTTAGGGTGGATTCTCTAGGTAACCCCAAGTTGATCAAGAATTTGGATTAATACAAATATGGTTTAAAGGTTTGTTTAGCTAGATACTATTTGTTAACTAGTTAATTAATTATGTTTTTATGATCCGTGGGGCATAATGGAATTTGGTGTGATTAGGATTTGTTCTAATGGTGTTTAGTATATTGTTTAGCTAATTTGATAATTAGCTAAATTTTATCTTTTATATAGGACCTTGATTTGGATTCGTTTGGGTTGATCGTGGAAGGTTCTCGTTCACGAACTTCTATAATAAAGGCGGGTACTTCTTTATTGTAACGACACGGTTCCTCAACCCATTGGCGGCCAAATCAACATTTGGCGACCCAACAATCTTGCCCCTCGGGCCCAACAACCTGGCGGCCAAATCAACATTTGGCGGCCCAACTGTGTCGTCGACCAACAACCGATGTCGACGACCAACAACCGTGTCGTTACTCACTAGGTCTTTCCACCCCTGGTCAGTGGATTTTTGCCTTCCTCAGGATTCGAACTCTAGACCTCCAGGATAAGTACTAGAGTTTATGAATCCTGATACCAATTGAGCTACAACTCAATTGGTATCAGGATTCATAAATCTACAACTTGACCTCACTCACTGAATTGGAAATTGTCAACTGTCGCAACGTACAATCTATTCCATGGGAACTTTTACTCCGCTTGTGCCGGCTTGAGCGTTTGACCATTACCGATTGCCATGAGATGAGACTAGTGGAGGGGTTGGAGGCTTCAACGTCTCTCAGGCATTTGGAGATCAGAAGATGCCCCAATCTTTCATCTAATCCAGTTGAGCAAGGAGGGGAAGGCTTTTTGCACCAACTGCATTTTTACGAGATTGATTGATTGCAATTTTATTTCCATGAGTTATTTACCCAACCTCTTTGATCCTTTTTGTTAGACACAATTTTTGCTTCTTGGTTTTTATCTTGATCAGGTTCAGAAGCAATTCAGAAATTGTTGTATGTCTTGCATTAAATAAGTCGATGCGATTCTGAAAAAGATTGTAGTTAAAATTCAGGTTTAAATACTAAAATATGTACGTGGTGGATTGAATAGTTTTAGTCAGACTAAATCGTATTTAAATCGGCTATTTACCAAAAAGCGTACCTAAGAATTGGAAATTACCAATTCCGTATCATAGTTTCTATTTTATCAAAGGGCCCATGCCATTATGTGAATTTCCTTTTATACCCCTCCTTTTGACTGCTGTCATTCTTATTCTCTCTCTCAGCAATAAATTTCGAGACGGTAGCACGTGACTTTTATTTTAAAATAATATATTATGAAATCAACGCTAAAAACGTAAGATAAAAATTAAAAAAATATTATTCTCTCTCTCAGTGAGTTTTGGTCTCACTGATGGACCTCCCATATCTGGATTTCTGAAAACTCCATATCAATAGAGAGGGTAGAGGTAGGAGATGATGTTTTAGGTGTCCAAACATCTATATATTAGATATCACAAATCAAATAAGAGTAGTTTAGAAAAATCAGTGGGTTTTGACCAAAATTCACTGATGAACCTCCCATATCTGGATTTCTGAACACTCCATATCAATAGAGAGGGTAGAGATAGGAGATGATGTTTTAGGTGTCCAAACATCTATATATTAGATATCACCAATCAAATAGGAGTAGTTTAGAAAGATCAGTGAGTTTTGACCAAAACTCACTGATGGACCTCCCATATCTGGATTTCTGAAAATTTCATATCAATAGAGAGGGTAGAGGTAGGAGATGATGTTTTAGGTGTCCAAACATCTATATATTAGATATCACCAATCAAATAGGAGTAGTTTAAAAATATCAGTGAGTTTTGACCAAAACTAACTGATGGACCTCCCATATCTGGATTTCTGAAAACTCCATATCAATAGAGAGGGTAGAGGTAGGAGATGATGTTTTAGGTGTCCAAACATCTATATATTAGATATCATAAATCAAATAGGAGTAGTTTAGAAAAATCAGTGGGTTTTGACCAAAATTCACTGATGGACATCACATCTATGTTCAGGCCCTCCTAACGTGACTTCAGACCTTGCATTTTAATTTCAAATTAAGTGTTTTGATAGGTTTTTTTATATATTAATATATTTTTAAAATAAAAAAAATTTTGATTCTACGTCGGGCCTGAATCAAAAGATTTCAGGCCCAACGTGGGCCTGTAATAAAATATTTCAGCCCCAGTTTTTTTTTTAATTTCTGCAGCAACGTTTTTTTTAATTTCTTAATTCGTTTTTTTTGAATTTTTTTGTTTTTTTTTGATTTCTGAATTCGTTTTTTTTTGAATTTTTTTTACGTTTTTTTTATTCAGAATTCGTTTTTTTTTGAATTTTTTTTTTTTTTTATTGCTGCAATACGTTTTTTTTGAATTTTTTATATATATTATATATTTATTAAATATTATTAAATATATTAATTTTTATTAATCAAATATAAAAATTATTTATTTATATTTTTAAATCACGTTGGATGAGTTATTTTTAACTGAAATATTTTTTTAATTTTTATCTTACGTTTTTAGTGTCGATTTCATAATATATTATTTTAAAATAAAAGTCACGTGCTACCGTCTCGAAATTTGTTGCTGAGAGAGAGAATGAGAAAGACAGCAGTCAGAAGGAGGGGTATAAAAGGAAATTCACATAATGGCATGCGCCTTTTGGTAAAATAGAAACTATGATACGGAATTGATAATTTCCAATTCTTAGGTACGTCTTTTGGTAAATTATTTAAATTAGAATGTAAATTGTAGTTTAAGTTTCGATTGTGTATAAAATTTGAAAATTTGGGTTGCCCCTTTTTTTCTGATTATTTTTCATATCACGTACCAGGTCATATAATTTGATGATTAGTCATAAGGTAGACGTGGCATTAAATTTCGTCTATCAAATAAATCTGAAAATTACGATTCCACTTCACATAACATTACAATTTCACTAATTATTCAATTATAAATAATATATCCTATGTAAGAATTGAATCTTAATTATTTAGAAAATTCATTTTATGTCATCACTCTAAGCCTCCGAAGTAATTTTCTCATTTTTTATGATTTTTAGTAAGTAGTCGAGTCTTTATTTTCTGAATTTATTGAAGAAGCTTTATCTTACGGCATACGTAAACATAAATCTATTACATATACGCTTACAGTATTATTATTACGCCAAAAGATAAACACTCAACTCTTTTTAAAAATCTCTCTTAATTATCGTAAACTTCTCCGACAATCATTTTTTTTTTATGACCGACTATCCTAAACATTAAATAGGAATTTTTAAAAAAAAAATAGTATAAATCGATCACAAAATTTTGAGATCGATTTATAGAAAAATTTGAGGATGAAATTTATAGCATAAATTTTATGTTTAAATCTTACATTATAATTGTTCTATTTCATTTATTATTGTCTTATTGAGATTAACTGATGGTTAGTACGTGAGTGTTGCCAACTTAAGATTTGAAAGTCAAAACATGACAAAGTCAGTGTGCCCACCTCCCCACGCACTAGCCACAGCATCCGGGCTAGTAGCCCCCGTGATTTACCTTCTCCGTGTTGGCCCTGGGACATGTTGGCGGGGGCGCTGAGGGCGAGTGAATCGCCTTTTGCCAACTCTATTTCACTTATTATTAAAACTTGGTAAAGTCAGTGTGCTCGTCCTCTCTACTCACTAGTCACAGCATCTGAGCTAGTAGCTCCTGTGATTTACCCTCTCCGTGTTAGCCCTGGGATTGATCAGCGAGGGTGATGGGGCAAGCAAATCGCTTTTTGCCACCTATTACACTTGTTATTATGTCTCCACGGGATGGACTGATGGGTAACATACGGTGTTGACATATTAGAGGTTTGGGGATTAAAACCTGACTAAGTCAGTGTGCCCGCCCTCCCGATACGCTAGCTAAAGCATTGGAACTAGTAGTCCCTTTGATTTACCTTCTCCGTGTTAGTTCTAGAACTGGTTGCAGCAAGTGAATCACCTTATGCCATCCTATTACACTTATTATGGTGTTGGTCTTGAGACGGGTTAGCGAGGGAGTTGGAGCGAACAATTCACTTTTTGCCATTCTATTACACTTATTATATCCCTTCGGGATGAACAATGACTAGCATATGAAATATTACCATCATAAAATCAAAGGTCAAATAATGACAAAGTCAAATGTCTACCTCCCTTATATATTAATCACTATTTGAGTTAATATAGAGACAGCGTCCTTGAGATGAATGGGCAGAAGGACAAGGCAAACGAATCGTTTTTTCACCTATTATACTAATTATTAATAAAACATTCAACCTTTATTAATTTAAGGCGCTGACTACTAAATAGATTTGAATGTTTTAAAAGATTCGTATTTATATATATTTTATTGTTTATCATGATAATTATTTCTTTTTTTTTTAACTCGACCATCATTAGTAGAATTTAAATGATTAAAATAGTCATAAATAAATTTGTATTCAGTTTAATATCACATCGATTATGAATAATTGATTTATAATTCTTAAATAATACTTTACAAAAAATCATTCCAATTATAATTATAATCTTGATACTTTGGTTTTTATTTAGATAAATAAAAATGAAATATACTTGCATATTTATAATATTATTCGTATAGATTATTTTAATATCTTATTAATTTTCTAACTTCATATTATTTATAATATTAAAATTAAAAAAATACAAAATTATATTTGTAATTAACATTCTAATAATGTACAAATTTAGTTTGTCTTTACGCCTCCTATTCAAGTATCCGTTGTTGGGATGGATTTTCTGTTCAAAACATATGTAAATTTTCATGAGATGGACTGATATTTAATGTATGAATATTATCATCTTGAGGTCTAAGTATCAAAATCTGATAAAGTCAGTGTACCCGCTCTCCTCATGCACTAGCCACAGTATCTGGGCTAGTAGTGATTTATCTTGTATTAATCCCGAAACGAGTTGACGGAGACGTTACGTATGATCAAATCGTCTTTTATCACCAGGTGGATATTCCCGTTTGTCACGTGAGTTACTCAGATTCAATCCCACAACGGTGAGTTTTTTTTTATGTCTTCCTCCAATCGATTCTCACGTCCATCTGCTCAATCACACAGTTGTTTTAGGTTCTTCAGATCACAAATTTCTTGGTCCATGGACTAATTTCTGAAACCCCGTCACTGTTGGCGTCGAAACCCTAATTATTTTAGGTTTACTCTCTTTTCCTATTTCATCGATAGTAATTTTTTGCTCCATTTTTTGTGTGTCTCACATTTGAGCTTTTCTTCCATTGGGTTTCATCCTCTTTAAATTTGCTTAGGAGATTACAAGTATGTGGCGGAGCTATAGGGGAAGATACAATCGGATGTGATGCGATTCTGGTATTGCCAACCACCATCGATTGTACGTGTCACCTGATCGACCGGCCTCAACAAGGTTGGGCGACTCGGTTACAAACCAAGCAGGTAAAGTCGAAAAAAGAAGATTTTTCTAGCTTTACTGTATATCAAATGTCACTCAACTTTTGTTCGTTCGTTTCAAGTGATGTGTATGACATTCTAGTTGGCAATACTTAAAATTTGTATATTGGTCAGGTTACTTGCATTGAAGATAAAGGGGAAAGTTACAAAAGAAACCATAAATGATGAAACTACCTATGTAATTTTGTGATCCTATCCCTCCAGCAATCAAACACTAAGAATAACTGTGACTGTGATGATTACAAGAAACAGATTAGGAATTCTGTTACTATTCTTGATCTTGTTTTGTGATCTTGTTAGAGTGTTCCTGAGTACTATAATTTGGTTATATTATTTAATTCTGATACTTATCAGTCTATCAGGCAGTAGGAAACTCACGTTGCATTACTATAAGTGATAATTGCATTTGCAGTAAACAGTATACCTGATTGATTTGTCACTAAAAAAAAAACGGGTCCTTTTTTAATCACGGGAAAGCATGCTATACTGAATTAAGAATCACAAAAGAACAAAAAGGTGGAACCGCCACCTTAGCGGCCCCCGATCCCTACCTCACAGGTGTCAGAGGGAGCCAAATCACGATTTACTAGTCAGGTAAGGCGCCTGGGGCCGAGAGGATTTAAGCCAACAGATCAGGTTTTTACCCCATGTGCGACTGGCGACTCTCGAACCTGAGACCTCCGGAACAAACGGCCAGACGCTTTACCAACCGAGTCAGCCCGTGGGGGCTAAGAATCACAAAAGAGGTCCTATAGGTACTTACCTAGTGAATAGTAACTTTGAGAGAAGGTATGTCTGATAGAACATTGTGTTTTCTCCTAACCGCATGAATTCTAGAAACAAAATAAGAACTCGAAGAGAAAATATAATGTACATGAGCATGGATCTATTGTTTCATCGAATCATGACATAACAAAATAAAAGATATAAACCTGTCACGCCCCCAGAGGCACATGCTTGCTCGAAAATTGGGCAGCATCTCCCCTGTACGGCGGACAATATGGGACAATTTATACATATATCTCACCACCAATATAGCTCAGCCACAAGCGGCTGGCATCACAATGATAAATAAAAGATGGCTCAGCCATCACAACTGTAACATGAAACACAACCACACAGTTTTATATCAACCAAAAGATAACGGGTGGCTCAGCCACCTTAAATATAAAAGAAACTAAATCCAAAGAGATCTCAAACGTCTCCGATATCGACAAGCAAAACTGATAACAAATAAGAGGCGACTTTACCAAGTACTGAAAACAAAACAACTATACCCAATACGGAAAAGTAACTCAACTTTGAAACAACTCCAAACCAAAATCGCCCGGTGAAACTGAAGGACTGAGGGACTGGCAACTGGATCATCTCCTGGCTCCAAGCAATACCACTACCTGCTATCTGAAACAACAAAAAGGGAAGCAGGGGTGGTGAGTCCGGGCGGACTCTGCGGGTATATGAGTAGACAATAAGCATGGCATAAATAAGATAACGAAGTAGAGAATCAAAAGGTACAGTCCATAAGAAATATCAGATTTACCTAATCATGCATAACCAATATAATACGACATGGTATAAAACCGAATAATAACTAAACAAGTATAGAATAACTCAACAATAATAATATCAAGATAGACATGCATGTCATACATATGCAACAATCATAGCTCATATAAGTGCATCAAACACAAGCAAATGCATAAAAGAAATACGTATGCACATGATGCAATGACATGTGTCACCCCTGACGCCAATCAAGCCGGCAACACATCCCATCTGTGTGACCGAGTGGGTAGGGCTGTGACAACTGTACCACTCCAACAACAACAATAACCAACAATAACAATAATACCACATAAGGCGTGGTTGAGTGGACAGGATGCTGGGAAATCTACACTCCGAACCCACGGTACATCGGGGGGGGGGGGGAGCTATCACACAATATCCCTAAAAAAAAACAAACAACAGTGAGGGTGAGCCACCAACAGCTCATCCCTCTAAAACAACGGTGAGGGTGTCACTGTCTGGCATGACAGGACAAACACTCGCACTCTAACCACTACATGACAACATGTGGTTGAGTGAATCGAGCAACAATATGACTAACGACAGCTTAACCAAATGTAAGCCAACAGTCGTTAGTATGCAACGTGCAAGTATGGTGCATGATATACGATGCACGAACAACCGAAGAAACAGCGATGCAATAAAGTCCAACGAATACACGATGCATCAATACAATCAACCAAAAATCAAAACCAACAATTATGCACCTACACTACTAGGTAGGGTATTTCTAATGCCAAATAAACCTATCTGTGTTTAATGGACTTCTAAGTACTCGCGTACAAGCGGTACTTTACAGAACAGAAAACCAATCGAGGACTGTACAGATACGAATTTAGGAATACTCAAAGATCAACGAAGAGTAAGTCTCAACGGCGATGTTTAAATAACGACAAAGAACAAGGTCAAGCAACCTATAAGACATAAACTAGTCATGCTTTAAGGTAAAAGAACTACTCGAGTACAAAGGAGAAATACTCGCCTTTATTATAGAAGTTCGTGAACGAAGAGAACCTTCCACGATCAACCAAACGAATCCAAAGTCAAAGTCCTGTATCAAGGACTGAGTTTAGTTGTTTATAACATAATAAAATGGCTAATTTAATTACTAAGTATAATTAAGATATAACTCTAATTACCAAAATCCATTTAATTAAATCTAAACAATAATGAGATCCTGCTTAACCTAATTTATCAAAATTATGTTTAGAAGGATAAACACCCAATTTAACCCAATGAATAACTCCAAATTTGATTTAATTTCTGAAACACCAATAAACTAAATTGAATAGATTTAGTTCATTAACAATGTACCATAAACAAGCTAAGTCGATCATCATCTACGTGCACAGACTTGTACCAAAACCAACAGCATACCAACACCTAATCAAAATAGAGATGTTACTACAAAACCCTAATTTGATCAGAAAATAGGGCAGCTCCACAATTTCGATAGAGATTTACAAAAATAGCAACTCCTAATTCCAATTGAAGAAATCCACTGACCACACTAAACCCACAGATCTAATCAAAGACCAACAGTTCACGGCAACAAACAAAACCTAATTGAGCAGAACAACTGGACAGCAAACCGAAATCTAATCAATTCGGACTTGTTTTGCTCAATTCGGAAAACCCTAGTTTCAATTAATCAAAGAACAATTTCATAACAGCCAAAACCCAATTAACTCACAACCCAAATCTTACCAGCACGAAAGATGTTGGCGTCGTCGACAACTCACGCAAGGCGACTGTGAATCAGGAAGACAAGGCGTAGGCGCGTGGCTTCCTGTTCTTGCTTGCCGTAGAAGACGAAGAGGCAGAAGAGAGAGCGGCTGTTGCGCGAGGGAGGAGGGAATCGTCGTTCGCTTGCTCACGCGCGCCGGGTGTCGGCGACGGCTAGGGCTGCGGCGTCGCTCGCTGGTCGCGACGTGTGTGGGCTGCGGCAACAGGGTCGGCGGTCGGCTAAGCTCAACAGCGCCGGGCGAAACCGAAAGAAAGGGGCGGCGTCGGGAGGAAACGGAACTGCCAAGGGAGAGGGGGTTCGAGTGGTTTTTCGAGAGGAAACAGGGAAAAAGAAACGGCAAAGGAGAGGGGTTCGGGAGAAGTTAGGGCACGGGTAGGTTCTAATAAGCTTTTATTAATGTTTTTGGCTTTTTGCAATTAAACCCTCCCATTCCAAAAAATTACAACTAAGCCCTTATGTTTCAATTTTTTTCCATTTAACCCCTCTAAAACTCGGTATTTAGCAAAACCGAAAGACAAGGAACCTGATTGAAGAGCCATTGTCCTTGTCGTATCGTCGTCGGCTTGATCCCTGTGGAAGAAGATGCAGCGGAAAGAAGAAGGAGAATCTTCCAAGGGGCTTAGGTTTGACGGCGCCGTAAAGTTTCTTGTCAAGGGGGATTAAGAAACTAGATCATGACGATCACCTAAACCCTTGGGGACCTCCCCTTTATATTGAAATCCACTCTGTTATCAGCCCATAGATAATAATAGATCGGTCTAAAGGGTTCTATACATTGAACCCGCATCCAATAATCCGAAACACAATAAACATAAGTTAGATCACTTTAAGGGCTCAGATTATATTTACATGTGCTACTTACAAATAAGCCCACTTAATAAAGATAATAATAATATCCAACAATCTCCCACTTGGGCTATATGTGAGTTGTATAGTAAATACAAGCAAAACTTTAGTTGATATCAAACTTTATGGGTACAAGATACCCCTATAAACAATCTGGTCCATTAACTTCATTGGTATAGGACTAAAGAGGTCATAGCTACTGTATATGATTGTAACAAGCCCCAACAGTAATCACAATACCAATGTCATTAACGACATAGATCAAGATGCGGATGTATAGAGTAGAAATTACATGAAATGTGATCAGTACATGTCAATTTCCAAAGTGACTCAAAAGAGTTTGATCATATTTGCAAATACCTTATGCTAAACTGCAACAACAAATCACAATCCAAACTTTATGATTCCAAAAGGAATCTGTATCATATTTACAAACACCAAATGCTAAACAGCAGTAGTAAATCATGATATCGTATTCAGAATGTCAAACAAACATATGAATTCCCATTATTATTTTTCTGAACTTTAGGTACGTACAATAATCAAAATAAAATGTTTGTCTTTATTAACATAAAGCAATAAAATAAATACAGACTACCACTAGATGAGTTCTTCTTCCATAAGAAGAACTCTCATATCCACAACATGCGCATGAAACACGTTGGGCACGAAGCCTTTGGTAAGTGGATCGGCCAATATAGAATCTGTGATGATGTGCTCTACCATGATCTGACGACTCTTAACTCTCTCTTTAACCGCTAGAAACTTAATGTTGATGTGCTTGGACTTCGACGAACTGCGGTTGTTCTTGGCATAAAGTTTTGCAGCTTTATTATCACAGTAAATCCTCAGTGGCCTGTCAATGCCATCAACGATATGCAATACTGTGATGAAGTTCCGTAGCCAAATCCCGTGATTGGATGCTTCATAGTATGCTACCAATTTTGCCTCCTAGTAGAAGTAACTACTAGCGTTTGCTTGACGCTCTTCCAAGATATAACTCCTCCAGCAAGCATGAAGATATAGCCTGAAGTTGACCTCCTGCTATCTAAGCATCCAGCAAAATCGGAGTCTGAATAACCAATCACCTCCAGATGATCTGACCTTTGATACGTGAACATGTGTCTTTTAGTTCTTTGCAAATACCGCATCACTCTTTTAATTTCTTTCCAGTGCGACGGTCCTGGGTTATTAACATATCTACCTAACATCCCAACTACAAATGCTATATCTGGTCGAGTGCAAACTTGTGCATACATGCTTCCCACTGCTGATGCATATGGGAATTGTTCCATCTCCTTTATTTCAAGTTCAGGTCGTGGACACTGCTGCAAACTGAACTTGTCACCACTTGACACAGGTGTGTCACCAAGTGTGCAGTTCTGCATGCCATACCTTATAAGCACCTTCTCAATATAGGCTTGTTGTGAAAGCCCAAAAATACCTCTTGATCGATCACGACAGATTTGAATGCCTAGAACAAAAGATGCTTCACCAAAATCTTTCATTTCAAATTTACCAGATAGAAATGACTTGGTTTCATGCAGTAGACCCTTATTATTGCTCGCAAGCAATATATCATCCACGTACAAAACAAGTATAACAAACTTACTCTCACTGAACTTGACATATATGCACTGATCAACGGGGTTCTCTTTAAATCCAAAGAGGTAACCACTTGATCAAATTTCCAGTACCATTGACGGGACGCCTGCTTTAAACCCTAAATGGACTTCTTTAATCTACATACTAGGTGCTTTGAGTCTGAGGACTCAAAGTTCTCTAGTAGCACCATATATATAGACTCCTCTATGTCTCCATTGAGGAATGCAGTCTTTATGTCCATTTGATGTAGCTCTAAATCAAAATGAGCTACAAGTGTCATGATTACCCTAAGGGAGTCTTTCGTCGACACAGGCGAGAAAGTCTCCTTATAATCAATGTCTTCCTTTTGAGTGAATCCCTTGGCAATAAGACAAGCCTTATACCTTTCGATATTGCCCTTCGAATCTCGCTTGGTCTTAAATATCCATTTACAACCAACGGGTTTCGAACCTTCAGGCAATTCGACAAGTTCCCAAACGTCATTGTCTGCCATAGACTTTAACTCTTCTTGCATGACGTTAATCCACCTTTCAGGGTTAAAGCATTGTTTGACTTCTTGGAAAGATGTAGGATCACTTTCCAACCCTATATCAAACTCATGCTCTTGGAGATAAACATAATCACGAGAATTCATGCTTCTCCGTTCCCTTGTGGATCGCCTTAAGGGCACTTGTGTTTAAGGCGGTTGAGGTACTTGCTCATCAATATGAGGCAATACTTCAATTTCAGTGGTAGGCTCCTCCAATTGCATTGGAGATGTCATGGGAATATCTTGGTTCACTACGCTTACTGGATATGCAATATCTATAATGTGTGGTATGGTCACCATACCACTACTGATTGAGCTAGTAGTGACCACAGGAGGATTACTAACGCTTTCCTCAAAAGATACTTCTCTGATTTTATTGCTCCCACTGTCCTCAATAAACTTGGCGTTTCCTGTTTTGAAGAAGGATATATTAGATGGATCATAAAATTTATACCCCTTTAATCTCTCAAAGTAACCTACAAAATTGCAGCTGACAGTTCTTGAGTCCAGTTTCTTTTCATTAGGCCTGTGAGGCCTAGCCTCAGCTAGACAACCCCAGACGTATAAATGCCTAATGCTATGCTTTCTACCCGTCCACATCTCGAATGGGGTTTTAGTTACTGTCTTACTAGGTACTCTATTGAGAAGGAAAACTGCAGTCTTGAGTGCCTCACCCCACAAAGACTCCGGTAGAGAAGTGAAAGCCATCATACTTCTCACCATGTCTTTTAGGGTTCGATTGCGACACTCAACTACACCATTCTGACTGGGTGTACCAGACATGGTATACTGAGGCATAATCCCACACTCAGCAAGGTAATTTACAAAAGCTCTTGGACGTTGTTCACCTGATCCATCATATCGACCGTAATATTCTCCTCCACGGTCGGATCGGACGGCTTTAATTTTCTTACCTAGTTGAAGTTCAACTTCGGCTTTGAAAATTTTGAACATGTCCAAAGATTGCGATTTCTCATGAATAAGGTACAAATAGCCAAATCTAGAATAGTCGTCTATGAAGCTAATAAAATATGTGTGTCCATTCCAAGATGCCTTAGGGAATGGACACACAAAGTTTCTAGGTTCAGATCCCAGATTCTTAATCCGACCGTTCTTATTTCCATCTTGGGACCTTCTTCCTCACTTCAAAGCTGGTTATTGCCATTAGGTGAGATATTCACTCTCTTTGTTCGTTTCATCAATAGTTCTCATCTCTCCGTTGCTGTTATAGCCCATTTTTTTAGATCGAGTCGATCCATTTCGACCAAAGATGTGTATTTTTTTCTTTGCAGATTCAATCTAATTTTGTTTGTCATGGAACGTTTGAGGGATTTTCTCCCGTTGCGATTGATCGTCTTTGAATTTGCATAGGAGATCACAGGTACGCGTCGGAGGCCGGAGCTATGGAGGAAGAAACAATCGGAGCGGTTCTTGTAGCGGGATCAGGTGGTGGGAGTATCGCTAGCTTCTGTCGATTGATCGTCTTTGAATTTGCTTTGGAGATTACAAGTATGTGTTAGAGCTATGAAGGAAGAAACAATCGGATGTGAAAGCGGTTCTTGTATCGCCAGTCACCATCCGTTGTTCCTGTCACCCGACAAGGTTCGGCGACTTGGTTACAAAAGCAAGCTGGTAAAGTCGAACAAGGAAGCTTGTTTTGGGTTTATTGCATATCGAAATGTCACTCAACTTTTATTTGTTCGTTGAGCATAAATGACGGAATTGATAGAATTCAGGCTGTGTTTGGTATGATTGGTATGTTTATTTTTCATTTTTATTTTCTGTAGAAAATGTGATATTTTAGAAAATGTATTTGGTTTGTATTTTTCAGTCTTATTTTTTAGAAAAAAATATAACGTTTTTTGAAAAATTAGAGAATGAAATAAAGTCATTTTTCATAAAATGAAAAAGACATTTGATATGCTTATTTTTCATTTTCTGTAAACAAATATGACTTTTTGGAAAACGTGTTTGATATATATTTTTCAACCTTGTTTTCCAGAAAAAGATATAGTGTTTTCTGAAAAAACTAAAAAATAAAATAAAGATATTTTTCAAAAAATGAGAAAAAACATGCTTTTCTGGAAAATGAAAATAGAAAATGGAGCAAATCAAATGCCCCCATAAATTTTTTGAAAAATTAAAATAGAAAATGAAGAAAATCAAATGCCTCCTAACATTTCTTTATGATTTTATAATTAAATAATATTATTTAGTCCCTTGATCATTATGTATTCCAAGAAAAATATTTAATGCATCTTTATAATTCACTCACGTATTTAATGCATTAATCAATTGAAGTTTTTTTTATTTACTGTTTCTACGAAACCGGTTTATTTTTTTTATTGTTTCGAAGACTGTTTAATAGATTAAAACATAACAAATAACTTCAATTGATTAATTCTTAATTCTCAAAATTAAACCAATTAAGATTATTAATTGATTGATTGATCAATTTTAATTATCTCTTCTGTTTGTTATTTTAGACTCGATAATCAATCAACCGATCAAGCAAATCGATTGAATCATAGCGATTCGATTTAAAAATTAGGTTAAATTCGACGATTCTTCTGTCCTTTTCGTGTTCTTTACTTAAATATGAAAAATTTAGAAAATAAGTGTATAATAGAATTTTCTTTTACATAATTTTCGACGATCAATAATTGTATTATATTAACAAAACTTAATCTAGCATACAAATAATAAATTGACGAAAAATTTAAACTTTATTGTCATAAAAAACAATAAAATAAAGTCAAGGCTCTCATACAAATTGATAGAACTTGGGTTTTCTCCTATCCATATGAATTCTAGAAATAAAATAAGAACTCGAAAGAGAAAACACAAGACATATGCGCATAAATTTATTATTTTTTCGAATCATGGCGTAACAAGAATAAAAGATATAAAACAAAGAACCTGATTGAATTAGAATTTTGGTTAGACAGTGTTGGAGATAGTCGAAGAGAATAAATTAATTTAAAATTACATAAATAATTTCAATTTATCTGTTTAGTGGTTTAAACCATTAATTTCAAACTGCCTAATAGTGAAGAGCTATTTGAAATAATTGAGTTGGCTGGAAAGACTAAGTTGCCTTGTATGCATAGTGTAGACTTTAAAGTCTAAGTACAAACTCCCGAGCAAGAGATTCCCGAACTGGAGACTCCTTAGCTGGAGATTCCTGAGCTCCCGATTTGTAAACTCCCTAGTTGAGACTTCCGAAGTGCAAACTCCCAAGTTATAAAATCTAATTTACAGGCTCCCGAGCTAGAGATGAAGAAATTGTTGAGACCTGCGTAATATAGTTTTCTTAAAATAAATTTGTTTTCTCCGACTGTCCTTCGAGGTTGCGATAGATATCTATTTCCCAGGATACAATAATGGAACCACATACACAATCAAATATTAGTTGCTTGTGACGAACTTAGAGAACACCCGATTGTTACCATAGATATTCCACTGAGCGGGAGCACACGGAAGATTTGGGGAACGAAGATGGATTTTTTTTTTACAATTTTTCCTTGGCCTCATTTTTATATAGGGCTTAGACTCATGTAGTAATCAGTTATAAATTTTGCATTAATCATCAATTAATGTATCCATTACATTTGCGCAACAAGTAAAAAATTATTTAGGTAGCAAAACAGTAGTACATTCGCTTGAATTAATTTTGTCCTGACCGGTTCTGTATTCGACGCACGCAGGTCGTACTCGCACACGAGTCAACCTGGTTAAGTGGAAATCCGGATCCTAAATTTGCACCCCTACGCACCCACGCATGAGAGAGAATCTCTCCCTGTCACGCCCCCAGAGGCACATGCTTACTCAAAAATCGGGCAGCATCTCCCCTGTACGGCGGACAATATGGGACAAATATACATAATATCTCACCATATAACTTAGCCACAAGCGGCTAGTATCACAAAACATAGTAGATAAACACAACCACGCAGTTATAAGATAACGGGTGGCTCAGCTACCTTAAACATAAAATGAAACTACAATCCAAAAGAAAACTAAAATGTCTCTGATACTAATAACAAAATCAGTCCTGATACTAATAACAAAATCAGTCCGAATACTTGATAAACAAATACAATACGAAAACTCACCAAGTACCGAAATAAAAACAACTAAATCAAATGCGGAAACAACTCAACTCTGGGGACTGGCAATTGGATCCTCTCCTGGCTCCAAGAAACGTAACTACCTGCTACCTGAAACAAATATGGGAGGTAGCGGTGGTGAGTCCGGGCGGACTCTGCGGGTATATGAGTAGATAATAAGCATGACATAGCAAAAGGTAAAATAAGTAGAGAACCAACAGGGTATAGTCCATAAGGAGTATAAGATTTCCTAAACATGGATAACATATATAAAACAACAAGATATAAAACCGAATAACAACTGATATAAAACATAATATCAACTAAGCAGGTAAAAACAACGTGACAACGATAAATCCAACATATACATGTATGTCAACCAAGTGCAACAATCATAGCTCATATAAATGCATAAAACACAAGAAAATGCATAAACGAAATACGTATGCACATGATACAATGACATGTGTCACTCCTGACGCCAGTCAAGCCGCCAACACATCTCATCTGTGTGACCGAGTGGGTAGGGCTGTGACAACTGTACGCACTCCAACAATAAATACCACAGAAGACGTGGTTGAGTGGACAGGATGCTGGGGAGCCTACACTCCAAACCCCGGTACATAGGGGGAGCTATCAACAGCTACAATATCCCTCTAAAAACAACGGTGAGGGTGAGCCACCAACGGCTCTAATATCCCTCTAAAACAACGGTGAGGGTGTCACTGTTTGACATAACAGGGCAGATGCTCGCACTCTAACAACTACCACGACAACAAATGGTTGGGTGAATCGAGCAATAATATGACTAACGACGGCTTAACCAAATGTAAGCCCAACAGTCGTTAGTATGCAACGTGCAAGTATGGTGCATGCTATATGAAGCATGAACAACCGGAGAAACAACGATACAATAAAATCCAACGAGTATACGATGCATCAATACAACCAATCAGAAATCGTAAACCAACGATTATGCACCTACACTAATAGGTAGGATATTTCTAATGCCAAATAAACCTATCTGTGTTTAATGGACTTCTAAGTACTCGCGTACAAGCGGCACTTTACAGAACAGAAAACCAATAGAGGACTGTACAGGAACGAATTTGGAATACTTCAAGATCAACGAAGAATAAGTATCAACGGCGGTGTTAAAAGAACAAACGACAAGGAACAAGGTCAAGCATCCTACTAGATATACAATAGTCATGCTTTAAAGGTAAAAGAAACTACTCGAGTACAAAGGAGAAGTACTCACCTTAATTTTAGAAGTTTGTGAACGAAGAGGATCTTCCACGATCAACCAAACGAGTCTGAATCAAGGTCCTATATTACGGATATAATTTAGCCATTTATACCAGTAATTCAAATAGCTAAGCTAATTTCTAAATATAATTATAATCCAATTCTAGTTCAACATCCGTTAAAATAAATCTAAACAACTCCAGGTTTCATCTTAACCTATTTGTCCTAATTAAGTTATTAGGTTAAATCCCAATTTAACCCAAGGGACATCCACAACTACAAATTAAACCCAAACAACAATATACCAAATGAATCTCACGGTGGACAAATCCCAAATTTAATCTAATTCATTCTAGCATGAAGTTGACTAATTAAGAACCAACACAACTCACTCCAACCTAATAGAAGCTCACAACCCAACTAGCAATTTAAACAAATTATACAAACTTAGTGTTCTAATCTAAATAGCCAACTGAACTTAGTGTTCTGATTATACAAACTTAAGATTGTTGCTTGCGACAACGATCCTTATTAACCCAACCTACAACCAATCACACTACAACTCTTCACAAATGCACATACCTAACTCAGAAACTTCCACCAAACCAAAACCTAGAATTCACGGCAGTGAACCAACATCAAAACCAAAGGACTCACGGTAACCAAATAAAATTGGAACCCAAGTCTTACCAGCACGAACGATGGTCGGCGCTCGGCGTCGGCGTCGAAGAGGAGGAAGAAGAAATTAGCTAGGGCACGATGGCTTCCTTCGCGGCCAAGAGAGGGAAGAGGGGTGGCGCCGCATCTCGTCCGTGCGCGCTGAAGAGGACGAAGAAACGAAGTAGAAGGAGTCTCCGATGGCACTCGGCGCGGTGGAAGGAACGCCGTCGCGAACCGCCGCGTGCGTGGGGTGTCGGCATCGGAGAAAAGAAACGGACGAGAAAAGGGAGAACTAAATCGGGCGAGGAAAGTTTTTGGGTTTTATATTAGTTTTGATCATTTTGCAAATAAGCCCTCCTAGGTTCATTATTCACAACTAGGCTCTTATATTTCGAATTTTGCCATTTAGTCCCCTGAAACTCGGTATTTAAAGCTCTCCTAGTTCCATTATTCACAACTAGGCCCTTATATTTCGAATTTTGCCATTTAATCCCTTGAAACTCGGTATTTAACACTCTCCATATTTTTATTCACAACTAATATACTTATGAATCAATTGAAATCCACAAATATATATTAAAACTCTTAATATAAAATTAAAATCTCATTTATAATAAAATTTCTTTTCTCAACGTGTCTTTGTCCATTTACGTATATCGAACAGACAGAACTTTTGTTTCTTGATTTTTTTTCTCCATCAGGTTTAGGTTTAGAAGCAATTCATAAATTATTGTATCTGTTACATTAAATAAGTTGATGCCATTCTCAAAACAATTTTAATTTATGCATTTTGACTATGATTAAAGAGGTTTTTTCAACCTCGGACGATCAGTTCGATTCCATAAAAAAATTTCATTAACTGCTAGGGTAAACGGAAAGCGTTCGAGGTGGACGGTCTAGAAATTCAGCGTCTCAGGATTTGCACCTCATTTGGAGAAAAAATTTCTATAAATACACCGTAGATAAAGATCAAGCTACGGATACCTGAGATAGTGATTAATCACTTTACCGTTACACCATAGCCCTAGGATAATTTATGCATTTTTGAGTTCCTTAAATGAATTGTCTATTTAATTATTTGAGATCGGTTTTATGAATATAATCAAGAATCATATAAATAATAAAACTTCGAAATTTCAATTTTTGACTTTGCTAAGAAAGCTGTTTTTTTTGCTTTGAAAAAAAAAAACAAGTATTGAAATACGAAGTTTTTATAACTTATTTATTTCTTTTTAAGAAGTAATTTTTCACTATATTAAATTGTATTTAAAATTCAGGTTTAAATACTAAAATGTGTACGTGGTGGATTGAATAGTTTGTGTCAGACTAAATTGTATTTAAATTAGCGTGTAAATTGTAATTTTAGCTTTGATTGGGTATAGAATTTGAATAATTGGGGTTTCCTATTTTTATTTTTATTTTATATTGATTAATCATGTGGTAGACCGTCCTTATATTTCGTCTACTAAATAAATCCAAAATGTCCTCTTCGTAACTGATGCTATCGCGAAGTGGGACGACGATCCCAAGGGTCGGACGGTCTCCCGAGTGACACGAGCTAATGAGACGGCACCGACCTATCTACGATTCGGCTCTGACCTGCAAAACAGTGATTGTTAGCAAACCCGCAGGGGAGTTTCCTCGGTCAGGCACTCCGACGACCAAGTCAGTATCCGCAGGTAAGATAGTGGAGCTGAATTGAAATGCAGTAGGGATGAGGAGCTCGCACGCGCATATCTGCGGTAGGAGGAGTGAAGAGTTTATATATCCGGGAGAGCTGACACCCCTTGTCCGTGTTGACGAGACAAGAGTGTGATACCTGTCAGCTCGTATAAGAGCACTTTGGAGTGGCGCGGTATGGCGCGGGGTGTTCAAATAGTACGACAGTACTGGATTGGCGGACTGACCGTGAGATGTGTCAGAGATGAGTAAGGTGTGCAGTACCCCGATATCAGGGTCGTACCCCTGGATATGATGACATAAGGGGCGTAGGGACGAGATAGTATGTACCCCAAGCGCCAACCGGTGGGTCCGAGTGTCGAGGACCGGGTCGGGTAATGGCCAAGGAGTGTGGGCAGCCACGCGTCCGACGGGGAGTGTTGAGTCGCAGGATACGTCCTGAGTCGGGGGCTTGTTGAATTATGTCTAGTTGATTTTGTTAGATATCTGGTCCTTGTGATGCTCTGGAGCGTGGGTCGCCACGCGTCCAGTTGGCTTATCCGACCCAGATCGGGATCAGAGAATGGGTTGAGGTGACCGAGCCAGAAGGAGCTGGAGGTCGACCAGACCGACCCCGCTCGTCACTGGCCGAATCGTACCTCGGGAGGCTTCCGGGCTTAGGGACCCCCGGGTGAGGTCTTTGTTGGTCCATCTGCTGGACCTCCATGGCGCCAGACTGTCTGGCGGAGCGAACCGACCTACCCGTAGGCAAGGCCGGGATCATAAGCATCCCCCTCGAGTCTAGTCGAAAGAGGCGTCGAGTCCGACTGACTGAACTAACGTCTGCTGAAATGAGCCTGGCACGCCAGGACAGCCTGGCACTTAGCGGGCCTTTGATGGGTAGGCATCCTAGTCGGCCGGATATGTCACATCATTTGTCCCTTCACCTTCTGCTACCCGGGATGTCCGAAAAGATTCAACATTCATGCATTAATTACCACGGTTAATTGCTATTACACGTGTCTTTTCCCCCATTGCCTCCTCGAGCGACGAGGTGTCCGCCGCCTGTTCGGTGAATGATGAGATCATGTGTGGGACACCTCATCCCCCGGGCCCTTTTGGGCCTGATCGGACGGCTATCGCTAACTGCCGCCTCTTCTTCGGCCTGCCATCGGGCGGTCCTCATGGATCCCGAGGTACTATAAATAGGTAGTTATCCGACAACTTTTACCATCGCCTTTTCACTTTTTACACCGGTGCACTGCACCGCTGTCTCCGGCTAGGGTTTCGGGGAAACGCATTGTCCTGTCCTTCTTCTCCGTCGACTTCTCCCCCGGTTAGATTTCCCTCCTTCACTTGCTTCAAATGACTTCCTCATCTCGTCAACCGACCCCTTGGTATGTCACCATGGTGTCCGTCCTTGATGCTCATGACCTCGAGGCGATTAAGGCGGACTTCCATATTCCTTCCGACCATCACCTTCTACTACCCTATGCTACCGACTGACCCGCGAAACCTCTACGACATTACATTACCATTTCCCGGGATCACTTGCTAGCCGGGCTACGCTTCCCGATCCACCCCTTCATTGTCTATGTTTGTCGTTACCTCCGCCTCAACCTGTCCCAATTAACCCCCAATGCCATCCGTCTCCTCTGTGGTTCGGCTATCATTTTTCAACTGTATCAGATTCCCCTTCGAGCCGACACTTTTTACTACTTCTTCTGCCCAAAAATGCAAGAGCTGGGCGAGTTCTTCTTCCAAGTCCGTCCTGGTACTTCGTTCCTTTTAAAGCTTCCCACTTCCAACAAGGGTTGGAAGGAGCGATATTTCTTCATTTGCCCTGCCGCGTATCCGACCTGGCCGGTCGACTTTCTGCTAAATTTTCCTCATTCACCTCCTCTTCATAAGGACTCCCGAAATTTCCCTCCATTCAAGCTCTTCTTGGAGAAGATCGACGGTCGACACTTCCCTAGCTGACCGCTATTACGTGAGGATATCTTGTCCGTGTTCGGGCTTAGCCCTGCGCCGGTTCGCCGGCCTGCTTCTTTTGATAAGCCCTTTTTCTTCTTCCTTGTTTCTTTACTGCCAATTGATTATTGTTCGCTTGGTAACTATTATGATGCACCCGGTTACCCCTGAGGAGGGTTATGGCATGGAGCCCGCCGAGCTGGAGGCGCGTCTGTTGGAGCTGCTGAACGAGCGGGATGCACGTGCGACCGAGTAGGAGGCACGCGCGAAGGCAGCTTTCTCGAATTCTGAGTCAGCCTGCTCTATTCCTCCAGCGCCCGCGTCTGACGACTAGGAGATTTCTTGGTCCGGCTCGGAAGATGCCCGACCCCTGAGTCGTGTGCTAGGGCGGCCATGCGGTGATGAGCTCGCACCTGTCCCGGTCGACTCGGCGGAAGCCTCTCCCGGCCGGCCGACCAAAAGGCAAAATGGCAAGGCACCTGTGATCGACTCCCCTGCGTTGCCGTCTTCTTCCCCTCCGGTGCTTTCGATGGAGTCAGTTGCTGCCTCGTCAGGGGGAGCTTCCCCGAGCCGGTCGGGGGAGCCTACAAATAAACACCTGATGCATATGTTGTCGCACTCGCTGTTTGACTTGCTCATGAGTATGACGGTGCCGACCTCCATACAGTCGCAAGATGTTCGGCTGTATGGCACGGTAGCGAACCGGTTTCTGGACGGCTTGCGAGCGAGCAGCTCGGGTGGCTCGAGTGTCTAGGCGGACGACTTCATGGCGACAGCCACACAGGTATGCACTTGCTGTCTCCATTGTTTGTCCTGCACTTTCCTCGGTCGAGATATTAACAGGTCTTTCCTCATGCCCTGCAGTTTTGGGCCCAAGGCTACAACATGTGCATGTCCATGCTGAGTCATGCCAAGGCTTGGTACCATGCCGAGCGGCGGGTGGAGGATCTTGAAGCCCGACTCCGGCACACCCAGCTAGTTTCAGATGACACCTCTTTGAACAGCTTGAGGGCGGAATTGATCGACCTTCAAGACCTGCTGAGTCAGCCGCAGGATGAGCTGGAGACATCAAAAGCCCAGATTGTCTCGGCCGACGCGGCGGCGGTTCAAGCGCAACGCCGAGTTGCCCAGGCCGAGCATATGCAGCTTCGTGCTCGGAGGCTCAAGGATCAGCTGCAAGCGGATATTCTGAAGACTCAAGTCGATCTCCATTGGACAAGCAAGGTTGTCCAGCCCTTGCGTATATAATTGGCGGCTAAGGAGCAAGAGATTGGTTTGCTGAGCGTGGGTCGCCACGCGTCCGGCTGAGAGACGATCCGAGGGTCGTGGGAGCATGCCAACTTATAACTCGCGAGAGCGAGAGTCTAGCTTCTCGGTCGGAGATATCTCAGGGAGCGTGAGTCGCCACGCGTCCGGCTGAGAGCCGAGTCGAGGGTCATGGGAGCATGCCCACTTATAACTTGCGAGAGCGAGAGTCTAGCTTCTCGATCGGAGACATCTCAGGGAGCGTGGGTCGTCGCACGTCCGCCTGAGAGCCGAGCTGAGGGTCGTGGCAGCATGCCCACTTATAACTCGCGAGAGCGAGAGTCTGGCTTCTCGGTTGGAGACATCTCTGGGAGCGTGGGTCGTCATGCGTCTGGCTGAGAGCCGAGCTGAGGGTCGTGGGAGCATGCCCACTTATAACTCGCGAGAGCGAGAGTCTAGCTTCTCGGTCGGAGACATCTCAGGGAGCGTGGGTCTGCACGCGTCCGACTGAGAGCCGAGCCGAGGGTCGTGGGAGCATGCCCACTTATAACTTGCGAGAGCGAGAGCCTGGCTTCTCGGTAGGAGACATCTCAGGGAGCGTGGGTCGCCACGCGTCCGGCTGAGAGCCAATTCGAGGGTCGTGGGAGCATGCCCACTTATAACTCGCGAGAGCGAGAGTTTGACTTCTCCGTCAGAGACATCTCAGGGAGCGTGGGTCGCCACGCGTCCGGCTGAGAGCCGATCCGAGGGTCGTGGGAGCATGCCCACTTATAACTCACGAGAGCTAGAGTCTGGCTTCTCGGTCGGAGACATCTCAGGGAGCGTGGGTCACCACGCGTTCGCCTGAGAGCCGAGCCGAGGGTCGTGAGAGTATGCCCACTTATAACTCGCGAGAACGAGATTCTGGCTTCTCGGTCGGGGATATCTCAGGGAGTGTGGGTCGCCACACATCCGACTGAAAGCCGAGCCGAGCCGAGAGTCGTGAGACAAATTGTCAGAGACAAATTGTCCATGGAAATGATAAGTTAATATAAGATGAAAATGACATGTTAATATTGATTTTATCATATTTTAATTTTTAAATTTTAAAATGATAATATTATATACGTTAATCATCCATCTATCCCGTAAAAAATCTCACAGACGAATATAATGATTTAGTGCAGAAACAATCTCACTCTTACCTATCAAAATCCAAAGTAAATGGCCAAGAAGCATTATTTATTTATTTTTTTCCAATGAAAGTCTATTTTATCGTTATTATCATAGATAATACAAATATATATTTAAATAATTAATAAATATTTTAATTAGATGATATAAAATTATAATAAATATTTTTACAACAAACGAAAAAAATTATAAATTATTTCATCAATAATAATTAAATATTATAAATTTTATTTAAATATAAATAATAATATAGTTGAGATTAAAATGGAATGATGTAAAAAAATTCATATAGTTATATTTTTTAAAACGATGAATTTTATTATGACTTATCATGAAAAAAATAAGGACCGAAGCAAATCTTAGGTTGCGTTTGATATGTTTATTTTTTATTTTTATTTTTCACATAAAATATAATTTTTAAAAAAACGTATTTAGTTTATATTTTTCAGACTTATTTATAAAAAAAAATATAGTATTTTTTAAAAAATTAAAAAATAAAATAAAATTATTTTATAAAAAAAAATATATATAATTTTTTAAAAAATAAAAATTAAAAATGGAACAAATGCTCGTTTAATATCTACCTGAACACTAGACGTTGAACGATACTTTACAAAATGACATATTTGTTAATTTTCACAGCAAACACACACTTTTTTTTTTTATATCGAGGAATTAAAATTCATGATTTTGGTGGATTGGGCTTTAGGCACTTCGCTGTATAGAGCGGCCCACTATTCTACTTTACCTTGTGAAAACCCGATATCGTCGGTTGCCGCCGCCGAAGCCGTCGTTGGCTTCCTCCGCTCGCACCAAACCGATAGGTCCACCAATTTCGCCGCCGCACCATGCTGCTACGGCCTCTCCGCCGGTCCCTCGGGCGGCTTCCCCTTGCCCAGCCACACCGCACCTTCGTGGATGCTAGGGTTACGTGGGCCCGTGACCGCGGCCTCGACCACGCCGTGGAGAAGGAGAAGTACCTGCAACCGTTTCATGCACTCAAGGACTTCCTTCTCCTCCCTTCCTCCGCCTCCTCCTCTTCCCCTTCCTCCTCCTCCGTCCCCAGCCTCACTCTCGCATCTATAAGCGCCCATGCCTCCGAACTACGCCTCCCCTTCCGCCCCATCCGCTTCATTCGGCTCTTTCCTTCCGCCATCATCGAAGATTTCCCTCCGCCCTCCTCCGGCGTTCCCCCACACCCTGTCATCCGCCCGACAGATGAGCTAGTCCGCCTCCACGAGGAGGAGCAGCGTGCCCTCGAGGCTGCACGCCCCGATTCTGCCAACCGCCTCCTTCGCCTCCTCATGATCGCTCGACGCCGTCGTCTACCCCTCACCCTGATTGACCGCCTCCGATGGGACCTCGGCCTCCCGCGCGACTATGCCCGCTCCCTATCCCGGACTACCCCGACTACTTTCAGATTGTTCCTTCCACCACTGGGGTGCCCGGCGCGCTTGACCTTGAGCTCGTTTTGTATCGCAGAGAGCTTGCGGTGTCCGCCATGGAGCGGTACGCCATGAAATTCGGGGGCTATAAGAAGGGCATGTCGCTCCCCTTCCCCCTTCACTTCTCCCGGGGTTTCGACCTGCAGAAGAAGGTGAGGAACTGGTTGGACGAATGGCAGAAGCTTCCGTACATCTCACCCTACGAGGATGCGTCCCATCTCACGCCAAAGAGCGACCTTGCGGAGAAGTGGACAGTGGCAGTGCTTCACGAGGTCCTAAACCTTCTTGTGCCAAAGAAGACGGAAAAGGAAAATCTGGTCTTGCTCGGGGAGCATATTGGACTCCCGCCGGGTCTTAGGAAGGTAATCACGCACCACCCGGGCATCTTTTATGTTTCAAATAAGCTAGGAACGCACACCGTCGTGCTTCGAGAGGCTTATAGGAGGGATCTTTTGGTGGAGAAGCACCCATTGATGGGGTTAAGGTATCAATATAGTCACCTCATGCACAAGTGGAAGGAGACTGTCGTGGAGAAGGGTAAGAAGCCCAGAAGGGCTGCTGCCAATGATTCTGCTCTAACTAACATTGCAGGAGAAGATGAAGAAGGGGAGGAAGATAATGAAGAAGATGATGAGGAGGATGCGCTGGAAGAAGAAGAACTATCAACAGCTGAATCTGAGGACATGGAGAGCGATGATGAGGATGCCAATCAATCTGTGAGACAATGACATGCAGTTGAATCAGGATTTAACGCCATGACATGCAAATTATAGCAGGCATGTTGGTGCGCACTGAACATGCACTCAGTTTATATTGGAAAACGAAGATTTGAGAATGAGTCGATCAGAGATTAGAGCAACTTGGGCATGCTATTTTGGCAATAATCCGCTTAAGCTGCATGAAAAGGATGCTAAGGAAGGGAATTCTTATGCTTGGCATTCAAATTCGATGAGATAACAGCCCAATTGTTTGGGGTGAGTTCTTGTACACACCGATACTGTTTTTATCTTCGCATGTAGCTGGCTATTTAGTTGACATTCTTCTTTTTAGAAGTATTGATGCTATAACTTGTTATTTAACTGCTGTGCATTCTTCCAGTGCATGATTATCATGAGACTTTCAGTCGATCCATTAGCCAATTTACTTTATGGCTGTGATTCTCAAAATCAGTTGAACTTTATCCATCAGTAGAAAATAGGAACATATTTTCGATTTTATCTAATTTCTACCAACTTCTTTAGTGTCATTATCTGTGCTTTGAGGTGATCTTATTTACTCTGCATAGGCGCAAGAGTTTGCAGTTGCTTGCCCCTCCCCCCTTAGACTAGTGTTTGACGTCTGTAGAAGCATTCGTACTAATTGAGTACCTTTGTACTCTTTAGAGTTCTCTTAGGATATCTATATTTATTTTTATTTTTTCTAATTTTAAGCCTTATAAGATCATTAAGCATTATTGGCCAAACGTATTCGACCATGCGTAATTGACATATTTAAAAGCTCTAGAGACTTCAGATTCATGTAAAATGAATACAATTGCACTTTAGGAGTCTTATTTTATGGTTTTTATATTTTGAATTTGACAGTTATATATTATTTTTGTCATGAGTGTTGGTTGTCTACCAATTGATTGTCTAGTTAACTAGTTGGTCTTAGTCTCTTAGATGCTTTGGATTGTGTCAAATGAGTGTTGTCGTATTCAGAGTTGTTTTAAGTTTGTCCATATTCATTTTTCTAGATGTTGAGTGTTTTATGTTCATTAATTTTTTCTTATCAAAAGTGTTTTGAGTTTAACAAAAATCTTCCCAAATTGACACTCTTACACACTTGGAGTTTCTTAGAGGTCGTCCATGCCATTTTTTCCTTGAATTTAATGCCCAAAAGTCCACCAAATACCTTTTGCCAAAGTGCTTAACGACTTACAGGTTTGGATTCGTGCTAAATTGATGTATTCCATGGTTTTCCTAAGTGTGTTAATATTAGGTGTTTATTTACGGTTTTTATATTTGGCTATATAGGATCATCAAATATTTTTGGCTCAGATAGTTGTCGGTTATCAGTCAACTAGTCAATCGATTCGATGTGATTCCAATTAAGTTGCCATTGATCAAAAGTGTTTGATAACTCTAGAAATTATCTTAGGTTTTATAGGATCACATAAAACATTTGGTCAAACATATTTGACGTTCCTAAAATTTGCAAATTTATGCTAGTTGAGTATTATGGTACTTGTAAAGTTCTGTGAGTTTGTATATGTTTATTTTTTTTCTTACATTGAGCTTTATAAGGTTATCAAACACCTTTGACTAAAGATGCTTATGATTATCAATTCATTCATCAATGGACTGGATGTGATTCTAATCAATCAGTCATCATTAAACACTTTTATTCAAAAATACTTAACAGGTTAAATGGATACTATTATATTGGATTTCTTGAGTCTATCCATATTTTTTTTCTACTTCAAAGATCTCAAATTCATGTTTGGATCCCTCTATATTTCTTCTTATTAATTTTTTTTATTTTAAACCGATTTTCAAATATTTTAACTGGGCAGCTCTTTGTTCCTGAGGCAGAATAATTTAAAATGTTATTGTCTATGTGTCAAAATAATGCTTTTTTACTCATAACAATCCACAATTCTAATTACTTAATTACTTTTCTTAAGGCAATCTTATAAAAAAAAAGAAAGAAAAATAAAAGAGAAAAAGAAGAAAAAGGAATGGTAGATGATTTAGTTCGTGGTAGCGGTTGTCTTATACAATCTTATGAATGTGAGAAGAGGCGTTTTGCGCAATCGATATCGTCCACATCTGCGTGTTCACGCAGTCCGCTTTGCCCTCGACCGTGATTACTCTTGGAGATGTCATTTACGGGCCTGAGCAATCTCGAGGGAAAAAATAGATCATTTATGCCCCTGCCTATGGTACAGTGGAAGGGAATTAGTTATCATTCTGCGTATTTATAGTTCGATCTCTAATTACGACGTATTTTATAATATTTTTTTCTTCAAATGAGACGCAAACCCTTTTGGATCGTCTGTCGCTAATACTTTTCGATTTATCCTGACGGTCTGTCACGCCCCAGAGATCTATACTTGTTCAAAAATCGGATAATATCTCCTTTGTACGACAAACAATCTGGAACAATTATACATACCTTCTCAAACATAATATGACTCATCTATCACAAATATAAAATACTCTATAACCACACAGTATAAAAGATATAATGGATAGAAATAAAACAGTTAAAAACTCAAGATAAATCCAATGATAAATATACTAGTCCATAATTTCATAAATATAACTCCGCTCAATTACACATAACTTTATTGAGAAAATAAATACAGTCTAATAAAGTAAATACGAAAATACGAAAAAACTCCAAAAGGACTCAACACCATGGGACTGACAACTGATTCCTCTCCTGGCTTCTGGTAATGCATCTATAGGCTATTTGAAACAAATTTGATAGCAGAGGTAGTGAGTCTAGGAGGACTCTGCGAGTATAAGAGTAGATAAATGCATGACATAATAAAAGGTATAACAAGCAAACAAAAACAAAAAGTATACAGTCTCCGGAACAGGACAACACATATGCGAGTATGTAAAACATAATGAAAGTGCAACCATAAATAATACATGTATGTCAATAAAATGTAACAATCATAGTTCATATAAATATAGCAAACACAAGAATATTTAAAATGCAATACATGCACACGATGCAATGACATGTGTCACTCCTGACGCTAGTCAAGCCCCGTCACATCACATATGTGAGGCCGACTAGGTAGGACTGTGACAACTGTACGTATTCCAACATATATCACTACAATAAGTGGTCGAGTAGACAAGATACTGGGAGCCAACTACTCCAAAACCCCAGAAAAAAGGGAAAGCCACCAACAACTCTGATATCCCTAAAAAATAACGGTGAGGGTGTCAACTAGTTGCCTATAACTCCAACATCCACTACTCATGAGTGGTCGAGTGTGGTATAACAGTACAACTGCTCGCACTCTAACAACTACCACGATGAGTGATTGAGTGGGCAGAGCAACTAAATGACTGATGATGAACTTAACCATATAGAAGTCGATACTCGTCAGCATATAACTATGCAAATATGATGCATGATACTAAATGCATTTAAGTTCAACCAAACCCTAGGTAAGATAAATCTAATGTCAACCAAACCCTAGTTGTGTTTAATAATTATTTCTTTGTACTCGATATAAGTGGTACTTTATAGATCAGGAAATTAACGACGAGACTATATGGATATAAATTTGACTAGCTTGATGATCAAGCAAAGAAAGTATCAACGGATGATAGTAAAGGCCGAAGAGTAAGATAAAGCAGTTCTACTAAAAAATGAAACCGCCATGCATTTAAATTCAATAATTTATACGAAACAAAGGAAAAATAACCGCTTCATATTGTAGATCGTTTTAATCGTCTTCAAGTCCAAGAGATCATATCTCGATTCTGGTGCTCTATCTCGAGCATGAATCCTACATGTCAAGAATACGAAGAATCTAAGAGTCTATTAATCAATAATAAAAAATGTGTTAATTTAAAAATTTTCTGATTTACTTACCTCTTAACTAATTAGTCTACTTATTAATTTGTTAGCAGCATGAACAAAAACAGAAAACCCAAAGTCATGATCAACTTACTCACCTAAAATCAAAACAATATTCAAAATGTAGCTCATGGTAAAACAACTGTAGCCATGATACAAGTATCGTAAGATCTCCAAGAACCATACTAAAACCATAACCCCCAAACTGTAATATGATCCGGTTATGAAACTAGAACTTAATCCAAACCACAATCGATTTCAAAATCTACAATTCAATCCAAACTACCACTCCATCCTTGCTGACCAACATTCATCTCTACATAGCTTCATCCAAGAACATACACACAAAATAGAACAGGACTTAACACAACCTACCAAAACCAAAGCTAACCATCCAATAGCCCATGGCACAACCACCCACCGACCACAACACAGATTAAAACAAGAACAGATTCATGCCATAAACCGAACAGAAATCCACCCAAAACTATGGCTCACGGAAGCCTCAACAAAATCAATGGAAATCTAACTCGAAAAACCCAACGGATCTCCATCTAAAATCTCACGCAATCCAAGGAAAATAGAGTTTCTACTCAATCGGAGTAGAAATTCAAGGATCTACTAGTAGCATCATCGACGAATCAATTCCTGAAAGCAACTGAACTCACCTCCGTACTTGTCCTTGGCCGGAGAGGATCAACAAATCTGCAGATGCCTTCAACCACAATTGACTCGGGTAGACCAAACGTGACACTCTGAGGTTCGAAACTAGGGCACCTTGTGTAAAGATGTTAAAATACAAAAATTTAGAGGGCTTAAATGCTAAAACCCTAATCCTAAGGGTAGGGTTTGAAATTTAAGGAAAATGTAAGACTTTTCTATAGAAAAACCTCCCACTAATAAATCGAAACCCAAAGCGCATCAGCCCAACCCAAAGCCGATCCATTTCCTTTCCCCTCTTCTCCGCGTGCCCTAGCTCGCAGCCGCACACCTTCGACGCCTCGATCCACCGAGCGCACGCGAGCCTTTGTGCCTCGTTTCTTCTCCTCCTCCATAGCCAGAGGTTGATGCCGATCTGATCCTTCCTCTTCCACTTTCCGTTCTCCTCTGGCTCCTATGATCGAAACGGTCACGCGAGGGCTAGGGAGGTGGCGTCGTCGACTGAGCATCTCACCGTTGAATTTGACAAGGTATGGATGGTGGATTGTTTAGCATTCCTTGAGATTGATTCGGTTAGGGCACTGATACTTGATAGTTTCAATCCGAGTGTTGGATTTCGATTATCCGTGCTTGTGTGAATTCTATGCGATTCTTGTTTGAATTTGGGTTGTTCATTTGGATGTTGTTTGATCAGTGGTTGATCGCTGGAATTGGGCAGAGGAGCAACGCTGACAGCGGACTCAGGTAAGGATCTAGAATCTGTTGGGATGAATCCTGGGGTTCTTGTGGTTCTCTGTTATTTTAATCACTGTGAGATTCTTATCAGAAATAGCTCTGATGGTAGATTGGAGGTTCCTCTATTGGTTTCTGTTTCTGCCGAGAGTTTTGGATGGTTTCGGATGTTTGCTTCTGCTGGTTTCCGATCTGTGAAGGTTGGGTTTAATGGAGGTTAACTCATAATTGGATTGAGTGATGGTTTGAATAGGATTTGGGTTGATTTTGGAAAGTTAGTCTCTGTTATTGTTCGTCTTTGTACATTAGGTTGTTCTTGGTGAGATTTCTGCCTTGGTTTAAATTTTTAGAATAAGAATTAGGGTGTTGCCATGAGGTGGAGGCCTTCTTGGTGTTGGTTAGTGGGCATTACTTTGTTTTAATGGATTAGTCTTGATTTGGATTGGGTTAGGATTTGAGATAGGGATGGCAATGGGGCGGGTCGGGGACGGGTTTGCCATCCCCATCCCCGTCCCCGAAATAAATCTCCATCCCCGTCCCCGTCCCCATCCCCGCTTCTACTTAATCGGGGAATCCCCGTCCCCGAACCCACGGGGAGTAAATCTCCATCCCCGTCCCCGTCTCCGTCCCCGTCCCCACTTGTGAAAAACTCAAAATTATTAGCAAAAATACAACTATGTATGGATACAAAATCTAATAGCATACATAATATCATAAATACTAAACATGGATATTACTTAAGTAATACAGTAATACACCCATAACAAATAATCATTCAATAAGCAAAAAAATCAAACTCATCACTATTTCAAATGGTTCAATAGCATATCAAAATATCAAACTCATCACTATCATCACCACGTGTCCACGTCTAATAACATATCAAAGTATCAAACTCATCACAATCATGATTTCTTTTACATATCAAACCCATCATAAAAAATAAAACTCTTCCTAAGGATGACGCCAACCCTAACAAAGATGATATCAAACTCATCTGCCCATGGTCATGAGTATGATCACCATGTCCTTCCCAGGGATGACACCAACCCTACAAAGATGATATCAATAACTTGCAAATTCAACAAATGAATAAGTGTAAATGGTGGTATTTTGAAACAATGACTTACCAAGACTACTGAACCGTCTTGTTTAACCCTGTAAAATATCCAAAACCTGCAAAAAGTAATATCCAAATAGGGTTATGCATGTCAATACGTTGAAATATTCTTCCTAAGCTCTCCATTCAACTCAATAGCATAAATGGTTAATCTATGCACGTTGTGTATTGTGCATTCCTTAATCCTTAACAAGTTGCCAATTGTAGGGCACTGTACGGTGATCTATATAGAGCATTTAGAAATTGCCCATTTGAACATGGACGGAATTTGTTACCTTCTAAAGTTACAGATTGATACAATAAGATCCAGACAACAAAAAATAATATTCTATGGATAGCCACTGAGGATCCAGAAGATCAACTATATATAATGGGTATAAAAGGTAGAAACAGAGTTGATCATGTCCATAGTTGGAAATTTGATTAAGTGTATCATTACTATCATGGGTATAAACTCAACTATAAATACTTGTCACTGCTGCAATCCACGAGTTGGAAATATGTTGAACCATGGGCAGGAGAAATTTTGCATGGCTTCGTCGAGACCTTCCGGAAAGAACTTGACAAAAATTTCAGTCTACACTTGAAGCCTGAAAACATCTTGGTTTGCACATCAATCAACTATTTGCAAGTTGCTTGCTTGTCACCGCTACCAAATTGACAACTTGTTAACTCGGTAGCGGTGACAAGCAAGCAACTCATTCAGGAAATGCAAGAAAGCAAGTGGCCAAATAAAAACTACTAAACATTCTTGCATCAGAATTACTCGGTAGTGGTGACAAGCAAGCAAGTGGCCAAATTTATAATGTACTTAGTGACATATTCAGGAAATGCGAAACACCAACTCATCAAGCAACATTGGGAAATTGGTATGACATTTGAACTTTGAAATAAGTAGATCATAATTATAAAACTAGATATGTAAAATAAATCACAACTAGGTTAAAAAAGCTATTTAGGTCGGGATCAAACAGTTGTAGTCATGTTCAGTAGACAAATATATTTCAAGCCATTTTTAAATATATACAACTCTTCTTACCTTTCTACTTGGAAATGCAGAGACTGAAATAGTTCACGCAACTTCCCCATCAGATAATTAAGAGATAGAGGGAGATCACATGCATGAGTATGACTCCAACTCCTACAAGATATTAAGGCATACAGGAAAAAAAATATAGATAAACTTAAAACACTTTAATACAATAACAAAAACAACTTATTACTTACCTCTATATCAAAATCATTATCGAACTTTTGATCATTTAAAATTGTAGAATCTAATAATTAAGACAAAACAAATAACAAATATTAGTATATTACAAATGAAAAGAATGAAATATTTGATATTGCTTCAGTTGAAACTTTTTAGTACCTTGAATTTCACTCCATAACCAATCTCGAGCACACATCAAAGCCTCCACAGTTTTAGGATGAAGCCTACTACGGTGAGCACTTAAAACTCTACCACTAGTACTGAATGTTGATTCAGAAGCAACAGTTGTCACAGGAATGGCCAACACATCCTTAGCAATATCATGCAAGATGGGATATTTGATCCCATTTGTCTTCCACCAACATAAGATATCAAAGTCACTTGTATTTCTTGGCAAGAGTGACTCTTCTAAATAATAATCCAAGTCCGACTTTTCATTTTCAGTACTAATATTAGAATCCATAAACATCTCAAATTTATCGGCATAACTACTACGTTTAGGAAGTGGAGGCCTTGAAGATGAATATTGTGAAACTTTCACTTCCTGAGATTGTTTAGATTTCTTCTTATACTCTTCAACCATGTCACATAACTTGTATTTTATTTTTTGAATCTCAAATGAAGACAAATCACCATAAACAAGAGGATAATAGAACTGAATTGTCTTCATCTTATACCTTGGATCTAAAATGCTCCCAATTGCCAACAAACAATTCATCACATCCCAATACTTTTCAAACTTTACTTTCATATTTGTTGCCATTGTTTTCACCACGCTATCATCTGAAAGAAGCCAATCACTAATTGCCAACTTAATATCGCAAATAGTTGAGAAGAAAAGATTTATAGTGGGATATTTAGTCCCTGAAAACAACTCTGTGGCATCATAAAACATTTCTAATCTAGAAGAAATCTGTCCCACTTTTGACCAATCTTCTTCTGTGGGAATTCTTTTATATAAAGCCTCACGTTGCTTCAAACGAGCAAACACATCTTTATATTCCAATGCGGTGTTAAGCATTAAATATGTAGAGTTCCACCGTGTTTTGCAATCAAGTTCCAATTTTTTAGTGCTAGGAACCTTCAATTGTCGAGCTGTTTCAACAAATTTTTCATCTCTTTTTGGTGTTGCTGTCCAAAATCCAACACTATAACGAATAACTTCAATACTATCACTAATTAAGTCTAGCCCATCCCTCACAACCAAATTTAAAATATGGGCACAACACCGCATGTGAAATAACTTTCCTTCTAAAATTAGTGAACTTGGAGGAAGTTTGTCTAGAATAAGATCAATCATTGCATCATTAGTTGTGCAATTATCAACAGTTAAAGTAGATAACTTACGATCCAAGTTCCAATCTAAGAGGCAATCGACAAGGACATTTGCAAGGACCTCAGCAGTATGCGGACATGGCACATATACAAACCTGGTAACAAAACAAATAGAATAAATTTCAATAATAATAGTAATATTTTTAATGGTAATTACAAGTACAACATTAAAGAGCTAAACAAATTTTACCTCACAAGGCGACTTTGTAATTTCCATGAAACATCGATGAAATGTGAAGTGATGGCCATAAATCCTCTTTTCTGATTACTTGATGTCCACATATCAGTTGTCAATGCAATCCGACTAGCATTTGAGTCTAATAATTTCATTGTTTGATCTCTTTGATACTCAAATATCTTCATGATGTCGTTTTTTATTGTGTTTCGAGAAACAACTTTAAATAAAGGTTGTAAGGAATAAGAGTACCTTCTAAATCCCACATGATCAACCATCGATAAAGGATACTCATGCAATGCAATCATATTGGCAAGCTCTGCCCTCCCATGATCTTGGTTGAAATGATATGTCCCAAGCATTGTTGCCCCATCATCGGATTTTGTTGGTTGCAATATTGATTGTTTTATGGACTTCTGTTTTTTGAACAAACATGATTTGATGTGGTCAAGCAAATGACTTGTACCATTCTTACTTTCACCACCTAAGGACTTCTTACAATCTTTGCAAACCGCTTTCCATTTTCCTCCAATTAGCTTTCTCTCGAAATGATCCCATGCAGGAGATCTAAATTTTCTTTTATTTCCACCCTCTGATCCCTTACTTTCAGCATCTAAATTCTCATTTGGAGGTGTTTCGTTTGCATCGATCGAAACACTCTCATCTTGGGACTGTGATGTTGTCAATCCAAGTGCTTGACTTCCCATAGTTGGAGCATTTTGCATAGCATCCTCAATCTCTTTATCATTCATTTCCATCTGATAATATATCATTATATCAAAATGCATAAATAATAAGCAAATTAAAATTAAAGCAAAAAATGAAGAATGCTAATTAAATTTTGGAAATTCAAATTAACTGATGAAACAAACACAATCAAGTTTTAGAAAAAACGGTTGTAAATTTATCAAAATCATACAAACTTTGTTGATACTAAAAATGTATCGTTTGATGAGATTAAAAATTATATCCAAAGATGAACTCACCACTTAAACAACTTTTTTTTTGTTTGCTCGCTACACCTTTCCTCCCTTTTTTTACTACTGCTAGTATTTCAAACCCACAAAAAGTAATTGATAACTGAGCTTCTTCCTTAGTTCCTTCCAATTCCCAATCTCACAGAAGTCAGGTTGTGGGATTAAAGCAATTGTCAACCAATCTCACATAGATAGCATCGAGATTCTAGTCGTCATTGGTGGAAGACAGTAATATTGTCGAGCTGAAACTCCAATGTGATTTTGTGAAGAAGTGACTTGCTAATCTAGGCCGCCAAAGGCAGGCGACTAGGGAGACAGGCTGACAGAGCGAAAACATCGATCGATCAAAAAAAAGAGGAACTTTTCGTCACTCACCATTCACCAAGTGCACGCAGCCTACAGCCAAGTTCTTCTGCAGCGACGAGTGAGTGAGTGGCGGTTGGGACTTGGGAGCGATGACTCGGAGCAGAAAAGACGGCGACTGGGAGCAGAGAAGACGGCGACTGGGAGTAGAGAAGAGAAGAGTTGAAGTCTTGAAGATGGCTGGGAGCGGCCGGCGGCGACTGGGAGCACCGGAGCAGAGAAGAGTCGAAGAGATTAGAGAATCGGTGGGAGGCGGAGCCGTGGGACTTGGGAGGCGGCGTCGAGTGAGAATGTGAGATGAATAGATGATTAGGATTTAGGGTTTCACTTTCACAAACGGACAACTAAATGTTTAATTCACATTATTCACATAATCACATTATTAAATAAACAAGCTAATTAATCGCAGATGGATCATTCCGATTTTTTAATTAGCTTAACTCATATATTTTTAATGATAATTTACATCCACTTTGTAATAATTATTAATATTTTATTATTCTTAAATATATCGGGGCGGGTTCGGGGATGGGGATAGCATCCCCATACCCGCCCCAATCTGTTTCGGGGATTTTTAAAAATCCCCGAACCCGAATCCAAACCCGATAGTAACTCCCCAAATCCGCCCCGTTTCGGATTTTCCCCGCGGATATCCAAATCCGCGGGGAAAATTGCCATCCCTAATTTGAGATTAACATAGAGGTTAATCTTAAACTAAGGTTAATCCTAAATGAATCTAAGGTTAGGTTAATTGTGGGGTTCAATATTCTAGTGAACCACACTTTGGTCAGGTTGGGTTAATTCGGATACGACTCGGTGTCTAGTTTAATTAGCATCATTTGTAATGATGACTTATGTTATGTTTTAATGGATACAGGAAATTGACTTGAGCTGTGGGCTGCGAACTATTATTTGGACGGAGGATTCTCTTCATTTTCGGATTTCTACATCGGAGGTGGGTATCTCTGACTCATCTTTTAGATTTGTCACAGATATATATACTTGATATGCTTGTTTAGCAATAGAGTAATAGATTGTGGCATGACTCTTATATTTGTTTTGCTGATGTTGTTTGTGCCACAACTGACATGTGATATCGATACCTTTAGGACTTAGGTTATGGTGCATTATCCACGATCCTTGCATATCATGTTGATGTAGGTGGACTAGATAGTGGATGTTGTTTGACTAGTGTTATGCATCATCGTGCACTGTGTGTCACTGTCGATTAGGGGCCCCTTTTGGGTGAGCTAAGTCGACAGTCATACTGACCTACCCATTCGGCCACTCACGGGTTAGTGGTTGATGGAGTATGGGTAGTGTGCTCTGTGCTGCTCCGCTCATGCACTCATGGGTTAGTGAATCGGAGCGTGGTAGCATGCAGATGTCCCTCCTTGAGTAGTCCATATACCAGGAGATGAGAGGGAGAGGTCTCTCCCCCATTTATATACATGGGGTAGGGGTAACACCCAGACAGAGATGTCCTCCAGAGATGACCTAGGGTAGACAGAGAGGTCCCCAGATAGGACATGGAGTAGGGGTGTTACACCGGCAGCATTCCGTCTACTCGATCGCTTAGGAGTAGTGATGACAGAGTATGGACGGCAGTCACAGCCCTACGTCGGAGGGTGGCCTCCGCTCAGCTTCCTCCCGTACATAGGTGACGATGTCTGACCGACGACAGGGGTGACCATGTCATTGCACCTTGTGTATTCGTTTATTTTGCTCTTACTTGTGCTTGTTTTTACTTGATGCTGCATATGATTGACATGCACTTACAGGAGACCCTTATGTCTGGTCTTAGCGACTTTGCTACATTGGTATGATAGTTTTTATTTTTCTCTTGCAGTTGTTCTTATTACTGCCTATGCACGTGTTATTTCGGTAGTCTATTACACTGTTGCTATCTTAGAATATCTTGTATATATATGATGAGATATTCGCTGAGTTCTATGACTTATACCGTTAGCTCCTTGTTTTTATTTCAGGATGATTGATTGGAGCGTGCCCAACAGCCTGTCCCAGTTCGCATACTCGTCGAGATATTTTCGAGTTTTTCTTCTATTTTTTTGGTAGTACTTAATGGTATCATTTTCTATATTTGATACACTTTACATTTCCGTTGTAGCTTTTGTGTTGGGTTTCATCATACTATATGGCGGTATAGTTGTACTTTTGTGAGCCATGGTGGCCTTTACGCATTGTGTTTTGTCGTAAGTCGGACCGGTCCGCAGTCAGGTATGGTTTACCCGATTTTATTTTATGTTCTGCCTTGATTTGAGGCCTGAGGCCCATTAAACTGCGTGGTTGCGATTTATGTGATGTATGTATATGTAAATTGTCCGCCGGACAGGGGAGGTGTTGTCCGATTTTCTATTGGATCAGCGGCTCCTGGGTCTCGGGGCGTGACAAAAGAGGTTAACACGAAAAACGACAATAAGAATAATAGAGAACTCACCAGATTTAAGTAGAAAACTCTTGACGGGAAAAAGCTACGGGCAGCGGAAGAAAAATCACTATGAACGCTGGAATACAAAGTCGGCGGCTTTGATAAAGTAAAGAGAAGTAGAAAGAAAAGAGAGGTAGAGAGAAAGAAAGAAGAGGTAACCAAATAACCTTCTTCATTGATTGATCTAACTTGTCCATGAGATACACAATTTATAGGGACCTTAGAATACTTAGTCAAATAAAAAATTAATAACGAAACTGTTAATTAACAGATTCATAAAGAATCTGTTAATTAACATATTAATAAGAAAATATTTAATAAATATTAACAGATTAAACAGAATTTGGGTCACCAAACTCTAACAATTTCCACCTTGACGCGAATTCCACAAATCTTCAAAAGAACATTCCTCTTCCACAAAAAACCCCACAGGTAAATCTCAGCATCTAGTACCAACCAAGTCCAAGCAATGCTTAAACTTGGCTATAGGGAGTGACTTAGTCATCATATCAGTAGGATTATCATGAGTACTGACATTCTTAACAATAATATCACCACGAGCAATAACATCACGTATAAAATGATACTACACATCAATATGCTTTGTCCTCTCATGAAACATCTGATCTTTCGTGAGGAAAATGACACTCTAACTATCACAAAAGACTGTAGTAATCTGCAAGTCTTCGCTAAGTTCACTGATGAGTCCTTTCAACCAAATAGCTTCCTTACAAGCTTCCGTAATAGCCATATACTCAGCCTCTGTAGTGGACAATGTAACTGTATTATGCAAAGTAGCTTTCCAACTGATAGCACAACCACCAACAGTGAACACGTACCCCGTAAGTGATCTTCTTTTATCAAGGTCACATGTAAAGTCAGAATCAACATATCCAATAACTGCATCTCTATTACTCCCAAAATGCAAACAAAAATTAGAAGTCCCTCGTAAGTATCTGAAAATCCACTGAACTGCCTTCCAATGCTCTTTACCAGGATTTGCCATGTATCTACTAACTGTACTCACTGCATATGATAAATCTGGGCGTGTACAAACCATAGCATACATGAGAGATCCCACTGCACTTGAATATGGAACCCGTGACATATAATCAACCTCATCATCTGACCGCGGACATAAATCTGCTGAAAGTCTAAAGTGTGCAGCTAACGGAGTACTAACAGACTTGGCAGAATGCATGTTAAACCGATGAAGTACTTTCTCAATATACCCTTTTTGACTTAGGTATAATTTTTCTGCCTTTCTGTCTCTCAGAATCTCCATCCTAAGTATTTTCTTTGCAACTCCCAAATCTTTCATCTCAAATTCATTACTTAGTTGGGCTTTGACCTTTCTTATCTCTTCCTTATTATTGGCCGCAATCAACATATTATCAACATATAAGAGTAGATAAATAAATGATCCATCATCATTTTTCTTAAAGTAGGCACAACTGTCATAGCTGCTTCTTCTGAAATCACAATTGATCATAAACGAATCAAACCTTTTATACCATTGCCTAGGTGACTGCTTCAAACCATAAAGAGACTTTTTCAACAAGCACACATAATCCTCTTTTCCTGAGACTTCAAAACCTTCTGGTTGTTGCATATAGATTTCTTCCTCAAGTACCCCATGTAAGAATGCTGTCTTCACATCCAGCTGCTGCAACTCTAAGTCATGCATGACCACAATACCAAGGAAAGCTCAAATCGTACTATGCTTTACAACTGGGGAAAATACATTAGTGAAGTCTACTCCTGGAATCTGACTGAAGCCTTTAGCAACTAGTCTGGCTTTGTACCTGACTTCTTCAACTTCCGGTATTCCCTCCTTTCTTTTAAATATCCACTTGCAGCGAACAACTTTCTTACCCTTAGGTAATTTCACCAAGTCCCATGTGTCGTTCTTACCAAGTGACTCCATCTCCTCCTGCATAGCAATTATCCACTTACCAGAATTATCACAGCTAATTGCTTCTGAATACGTCTCAGGTTCTTCACCGGAATCAATCTCCTCAGCCACGTTTAAAGCATAAGCGACCAAATTAGCCTCTGCATATCTCTGAGGACGTCTAATTTCTCTCCGAGGCCTATCTTTTGCAATGGAATATTGTGAATATGCTTGTGATGAACTCGTTCCATCCACAACATCTAAAATAGGCTCTGGAGTAGTCTCTGTAGATATCGGCCCAATCTCAATCTTCACCTGTGTGCTTGTCTTCTGCTTATCTTCCTTAGAAAGAGTTTTAGATGGAGATCCCTGAAGCATACTAGTCTCATCAAAGATAACATCTCTACTGATGATGACTTTCCCGGTCTCTGGACACCAAAGTTTGTATCCCTTCACTCCTTGTCTAAAGCCTATAAATATGCACTTCACCGAACGAGGCTCCAACTTCCCATTATCAATATGAGCATACGCAAGACATCCAAAAATTCTCAAATCAGAATAACTAGCAGGAGTACCAGACCATACCTCTTGTGGAGTTTTCCTTCCAATAGCAATTGATGGAGAGCGATTTACAAGATAACAGGCATACGCAGTGGCTTCTGCCCAGAAAAACTTTGGTAGCCCAGCATTAAGAAGCATACAACGCACTTTCTCCATCAAAGTCCTATTCATCCTCTCTGCTACACCATTCTGTTGAGGAGTATACCGAACTGTATGATTTCTCACAATACCTTCAGCTTGCATTAGGCATTAAACTCATCAGAACAAAACTCCAATCCGTTATCAGTTCGAAGATGCTTTAATTGCCTCCCTGTCTGCTTCTCAATCATGACCTTCCACACCTTAAAGGTAGTAAAAACATTACTTTTATGTCTTAAAAAGAATGACCAAACTTTTCTTGAGAAATCATCAATAATAGTCAACATATAAAGCGCACCACCTTTAGATGGTACTCTAGAAAGCCCCCACAAATCAGAGTGAATGTAATCTAGCACACCTTTCGTGTTATGAATGCCATCTGAGAACTTGACTCTTTTCTGCTTGCCAAAAACATAGTGCTCGCAGAACTTTAGGTTTGTAATACTTTGACCATAAAGGAGTCCTCTTTTGCTCAATTCAACCATGCCATTCTCACTCATATGACCCAAACGCATATGCCAAAGTCTTGTAACATCAGAATCAGACATAGATGACCTTGAGACGGCAACATCTCCTATTACTGTGGATCCCTGTAGAACATATAAACCGGCTGTTCTCCTTAGTCCCTTCATCACAACAAGAGACCCTTTACTAATCTTCACAGCTCTACCTTCACCAGTGTACTTGTACCCTTTAGAATTAAGAATACTCAAAGAGATCAGATTTCTCTTCAAATCAGGGACGTGCCTCACATCACCAAGTGTTCGAATGGCACCATCAAACATCTTAATTCTGATCGTACCAATACCAGCAATTCTGCAGGATGCATTATTGCCCATCAAAACGACACTACTCGAAACCGTTTCATATCTTGAAAACCAATCCCGATTGGAATATATATGAAACGTACAACCAGAATCAATAATTCATTCCTCACTCCGCTTCAAATCAGCATCAGAGGCAACGAGAAGTTTACCATTACTGTGATTTTCGGCAACATCAGCCTCACCAGACTTCTCTGTCATGCACAACTGCTCCAATTTTAGCCATTGGTCAACAGCGGATTTCTCCTTCATGCTTGCCGTTGTCATTAATCTCGGTTGACATCCACAAAAATAAAAACAACCTTGCTCTGATACCACTTGTAAAGAGATTAACACGAAAAACGACAACAAGAATAATAGAGAACTCACCAGATTTAAGTGAAAACTTTTGACGGGAAAAAGCCACGGACAGAGGAAGAAAAATCACTATGAACGGTGGAATACAAAGTCGACGGCTTTGATAAAGTAAAGAGAAGTAGAAAGAAAAGAGAGGTAGAGAGAAAGAAAGAAGAGATAACCAAATAACCTTCTTCATTGATTGATCTAACTTGTCCATGAGATACACAATTTATAGGGACATTATAATACTTAGTCAAATAAAAAATTAATAACGAAATGGTTAATTAACAGATTTATAAAGAATCTGTTAATTAACATATTAATAAAAAAATATATAATAAATATTAATGGATTAAATAGAATTTGGGTTGCCAAACTCTAACACCTTGCGAGATGGAAGTGTCGGCGGTTAGGAACCTGACTCTTGATCGCACTCGCGTGGAGAGGAGGAATTGCGAGAGGCCGATTGTCGCGAGGAGGAGAAAAGGAGAGGGGATCGCGACTAGGGGCAGGGGTGGTTTTGTTTCAGATGTATCGTGTGATGTGGGGAGGAATAAAAAAAAAATTATAGTTTAGGCCTATTTGCACAAAAACCCTCAGGTTTTGGATTATTCAACTCTTACTCTTAAATTTCAGCTTTCGCACACTTCGGCCCTTGATTTTTTTTTTTTTTGAATTTAACACGGTCAGTGAGAAATTTTTATGAAACTGAATTGATGATCTAAGATTCGATATTATCGAAACTTATTAATTATTTTTATTTCTAGTGATTTACGCCCATGAGCAATTTTGAGGGAAAAAACTTATGTAATTTCATATAGATAAAAATATATAAAAAACAGTCTAAACAGATAAAGAATATGCAATTTAATCTTTGTTTCTTAAGCACCTCTAAATAGGGCATAAATAATTGGTTTTTAGGACGAGCATGTGCAAGTCTTGGATAATGTGAATGCCTCGATTTCTCAACGGCAGATTTATAATCCAGAAAAAGTCGTAAGTAATAAACAAGGCTCGAGTGTCGTCATTTTGTCTCCAATAATTGATGTCTTCACGGTCAGCGGAATAGCAAAGATCTCTTTTTGTTCATTTTCTCTTGTGAATTGGGGATCGGCTTCGTGAAATCAAGCTCCTGTTCTTCTTCTTCTTCTTCTCAAATGGATGTAGCACTAGCAGTTGGAGGATGGCTAGCGCAGCCTGCCATCAACATGCTTGTCGACAGGGTGTGCACGCTGAGTGGAAAGCTGCACGGCCTTCGGGACGATGACTTGCAGAAGCTACGTAGATCTCTGCTTAAAATTCACACGATCGTCGACAAAGCAGGGATGAGATGGAGCAAGGACGAAAGGTTAGTCGAGATGATGAAGCAACTCCAAGATGCCGCTTACGACGCCGAAGACTTCCTCGATGACCTGACGTTCCATGGCATGAAGCAAAAGATTAAAGAAGAGACAAGTCACAAGGCTCGCAAGCGCTTTTTTAGTGAAATTAGTAACGCCAAAACTAAATTGTTCAGTGATTCTGTCAAAAGACTGAACAAGATTCAGAAAAAGTTGGATGATATTTATGCTGACATGAAGGAAATGTGCCAATCATTACAATTAGTGGATGCATCTGATGGGCAATATCAATCTGATTCGGCGTCGGCCACACGAGAAACAAGCTCTTTCTTGATCAGCAAAGTGCTTGGCAGAGAGGAAGAACAAAAGAGAATAATAGAGCTATTACTAATCAGATCAACAGACGAGTCGGCATCATCAAGTGACAACAGCAATAGCTTCTCGGTCATACCTCTTGTCGGATTAGGAGGTGTCGGGAAGACTACTCTGGCTCAGCTTATTTACAAAGATGAAGAGATTCAGAACCATTTCGCCCTCAAGAGTTGGATTTGTGTGTCCGAGAATTTTAATGTGCAAAGACTCACCAAGGAGATAATCGAGTCGGTAACCAAAACTGAACATTCTTCGCAAATGAGGCTAGATGTTCTCCAAGATATTCTAAAAGAGAAAATTGCATCTCAGATGATTCTCTTAGTCCTCGACGATGTATGGAATGAAGACGAAGACGAGTGGAGAAAGTTGTGTGCGCCATTCATGTATGCTGCTGCAGGAAGCAAGATCATAGTGACAACCCGGAGCATGAGCATTGCTAGCAAAATTGGTACAGTGGAGGCGATTGTTCTTTGTGATTTAGATAAAGTATCTTTTTGGGAGCTGTTCAAGCAATGCGCATTTGGTTCTTCCAAACCCGAGGAGCACCCAGAACTCGTGGACATCGGGAGAAGTATAACTTTGAAGTTGAAGGGCTTGCCACTAGCAGCAAAAACTGTGGGAAACTTGTTACGATTCAACATGAATCCACACCACTGGAGAAGTATAATGAAGAGCGAGGTATGGGAATTGCAACAGAATAAGAATGATATTATTCCTGTCCTCCAACTGAGCTATCAATATCTTAGTGCACCTCTCAAGCGGTGTTTTGCCTTCTGTTCTCTCTTTCAAAAGGATTACAGTTTTTCTGAAATTGAATTAACAAGATTTTGGATGGCTGAAGGGTTCATTGTAGCTCAAGGTAATGCCTTTATTACGTGATGCATGACCTCATACATGATCTAACACAGTCGGTTTCTATGGGCGAAACAAGTAGGATGGATAATGGCAAGTCCAATAAGATATCAACAACCCTCCGTCATCTAGCAGTTGAAACAGAGTTCATAGAGACAAAAGAATTGAGGTCCAGATTAAAGAAGTTGCATTCTCTATTCTGCAAACATCTAGAGTCACCACCTCTTGACTTTATTGAAAAATTAAAAAGCATTCGTGTATTGGTTTTGTCTCATTGTGGTTTGCAAATGCTGCCTACGAGTGTTGGTGAATTGGTACATCTCCGGTACCTGGACATTTCATACAATAAAATTGAAGAATTGCCTGAATCACTGTGTGAACTCTACAATTTGCAAACACTGAAAGCAATATGCAACTCACTAATCTCTCTTCCAGAAGATATAAGTCAGCTGATTAACTTGAGGTATATTGATGTTGAAAATGCAATAGTTGTAAAGATAAAAATGATAGGGAGGCTAACCTCTCTTCAAGAATTGTCTGAATTCCAAGTGCGAAAGGAAGATGGATTCAAGATCACAGAGCTAAGTGGTTTGAAGCAGCTTCATGGAAAACTCAAAATTACTAATCTGGAGAATGTTGAGAGTAAAGAAGAGGTTGAAAAAGCTCAAATGAAGAACAAAGAGTACCTCAGTTCCATTTTTTTTAGATCGAGTCGATCCATTTCGACCCAAGATGTGTTTTTTTTTGTTTGCAGATTCCATCTAATTTTGTTTGTCATGGAACTGAGGTTTTCTCCCATTGCGATTGATTGTCTTTGAATTTGCTTAGGAGATCACACGTACGTGTCGGAGCTATGGAGGAAGAAACAATCGGAGCAGTTCTTGTAGCGGGATCAGGTGGTGGGAGTATCGCTAGCTACTGTCGATTGATCGTCTTTGAATTTGATTAGGAGATTACAAGTATGTGTCGGAGCTATGGAGGAAGAAACAATCGGATGTGAAATCGGTTCTTGTATCGTCAGCCACCGTCCGTTGTTCCTGTCACCCGACAAGGTTCGGCGATTCGGTTACAAAACCAAGCAGGTAAAGTCGAAAAAAGAAACTTGTTTTGGGTTTGCATGTCGAAATGTCACTCAACTTTTATTTGTTATGAGCATAAATGATTGAATTGATAGAATTTAGGCTGTGTTTGGTATGTTTGATATGCTTGTTTTTCATTTTTATTTTTTTAAAAATATGATTTTTTAGAAAATGTGTTTGATTTGTATTTTTCAGTCTTGTTTTCTAGAAAAAGATATAGCGTTTTACGTAAAACTAGATAATGAAATAAAATTATTTTTCAGAAAATGAGAAAGGCGTTTGGAATGCTTATTTTTAATTTTTATTTTCTGTTAAAAATGTAATTTTCTGGAAAACGTATTTGGTTTATATTTTCCAGTCTTGTTTTCCAGAAAAAGATATAGCGTTTTCTGGAAAAACTATAGAATGAAATAAAGTCATTTTTCAAAAAAATGAGAAAATATGATTTTCTGGAAAATAAAAATAGAAAATGGAGCAAATCAAACGCCTCATAGGTTTCCTGAAAAATGAAAATAAAAAATAAAGCAAGCCAAACGCCCCCTAATATTTCTTTATGATTATATAATTAAATAATAAATTAAAATAATATTATTTAAATATCTTGATCATTATGTATTACAAGAAAAATATTTAATGCATTTTTATAATTCACTCACGTATTTAATGTATTAATCAATTGAAGTTTTTTTATTTACTGTTTCTGTGAAACCGTTTATTTTTTGTTATTGTTTCGAAGACTGTTTAATAGATTAAAACATAACAAATAACTTCAATCGAATAATTCTTAATTCTCAAAATTAAACCAATTAAATTATTAATTGATTGATGATCAATTTTAATTATCTCTTCTGTTCGTTATTTTAGACTCGATAATCGATCAACCGATCAAGCAAAATCGATTGAATCATAGCGATGCGATTTAAAAATTAGGTTAAATTCGACGATTCTTTTGCCATTTTCGTGTTTTTTACATAAATATGAAAAATTCAGAAAACAAGTGTATCATAGAATTTTCTTTTACATGATTTTCGACGATCAATAATTGTATTATATTAAGAAAACTTAATCTTGCATACAAATAATAAATCGACGAAAAATTTAAACTTTATTGTCATAAAAAACAATAAAATAATGTCAAGGCTTTGATATAAATTGATAGAACTTGGGTTTTCTCCTAGTCATATGAATTATAGAAATAAAATAAGAAGTCGAAAGAGAAAACACAATACATATGAGCATAGATTTATTATTTTTTCGAATCATGCTGTAACAAGAATAAAAGATATAAATCGAAAGACAAAGAACCTGATTGAATTAGAATTTTGGTTAGACAGTGTTGGAGATAGTCGAAGAGAATAAATTAAATTAAAATTACCTAAATAATTTCAATTTATTTGTTGAGTGATCTAAACTAATAATTTCAAACGGCCTAACAGTGAAGAGCCGTTTGAAAAGAGCTATTTGAAATAGTTGAGTTGGCTAGAAAGACTGAGTTGCCTTGTATGCATAGTGCAGAGTTTAAAATCTAAGTACAAACTCCCGAGCAAGATATTCTCGAACTGGAGACTCCTTAGCTGGAGATTCCTGAGCTCCCGATTTGCAAACTCCCGAGTTGAGACTCCCGAAGTGCAGACTCCCAAGTTATAAAGTCTAATTTACAGACTCTCGAGCTGGAGATGAAGAAATTGTTGAGGCTTGCGTAATATAGTTTTCTTAAAATAAATTTGTTTTCTCCGACTGTGCTTCGAGATTACGATGAATATCTATTTACCAGGATACAACAATGGAACCACATACACAACCAAGTATTAGTTGCTCGTGACGAACTTAGAGAACACCCAATTTTTACCACGGATACTCCACTGAGCGGGAACACACGGAAGATTTGGGGAATGAAGATGGATTTTTTTTTTATATAATTTTTCCTTGTCCTCATTTTTATATAGGGCTTAGACTCATAGTAATTAGTTATAGATTTTACATTAATCATCAATTAATGTATTCATTACATTTGAGTAACAAGTTAAAAATTATTTAGGTGGCAAAACAATGGTACATTCGCTTGAATTAATTTTGTCCTGACCGGTTCTGCATTCGACGCACGCAGGTCGTGCTCGCACATGAGTCAACCTAGTTCAGTGGAAATCCGGACCTTAAATTTACACCCCCTACGTACCCACGTATGAGAGAGAAACTCTCTCCATGTTTTTATTAATAACCAACATACTTATGAATCAATTGAAATTCACAAATATATCTTAAAACTCTTAATTTAAAACTAAAATCTCATTTATAATAAAAATTTTTTTCTCTCGGTGTCTTTGTCCATTTACTTATATCGAACAGACAGAACTTTTGCTTCTTGTTTTTTTTCTCGATCAAATTTAGAAGCAATTCATTAATTATTTTATCTCTTACATTAAATAAGTCGATGCGATTCTCAAAAATATTTTAATTTATGGATTTTTGACAATAATTAACGAGATTTTTTCAACCTCGGATGATCGGTCCGGTTCCACAGAAATTTTTCATCGACCGTTAGGGTAAACGGGAAGCGCTCGCGGTGGACGGTCTAGAAGTTCAGCGTCTCAGGATTCGCACCCCATTTGAAGAAAAAATTTTTGTAAATAGGCCGTAGCTTGAGATCAAGCTGTGGATACCTGAAATAGCGACTAGTCATCCTATCGTTGCACCATAGTCCTGGAGTAATTTATGCATTTTTGAGTTCCTTAAATGAATTGTCTATTTAATTATTTGAGATCGATTTTATGAATATAAGCAAGAACCATATAAATAATAAAACTTCGAAATTTCAATTTTTGACTTTGCAATGAAACCTGTTTTTTTTTCTTTGAAAAAAAAAACTAGAATTGAAATACGAATTTTTTATAACTTATTTATTTCTGTTTAAGAAGTAATTTTTCACTATATTAAATTGTATTTAATATTCAGGTTTAAATACTAAAATGTGTACGTGGTGGATTGAATAGTGTGTGTCAGACTAAATTGTATTTAAATTAGCATGTAAATTGTAATTTTAGCTTTGATTGTGTATAAAATTTGAATAGTTGGGTTCTGATGCAGGAGGGGATCCAAAATAATATTCAAATTTATATATTTAGGGTTTTTTAAATTAGTTATATATATTTATTTAGTTTGTTCCTAAATCTTAGGAAACCAAGTCTTGTTGGGTTTTTTTTAATTAGTTATATATTTTTGTTTAGTTTGTTCCTAAATCTTAGGAAACTAAGTTTTGTTGGTTAAATTTGTTCCTAAATTTTAGGAGATTAAGTATGGTTGGTTTAGAATTTTTTTAAGGATATGAGTGCTATATAAACTCATGCTTAGATAATATTTAGGACAAGTTTTTTTAGATATTGAATCAATTTGCTTCGCTTAAGCCACGTTACGGCTATATCTCTATTTTTCTCTTCTCACTCTTATTTTTCTCAATAAGGTTTAAGCCCAGTTTTGACTACTCCTTATCTCGTTATTACTTCCTTATTTTTTTCTCGTAAATCTCTCTGAAACTTCTCGCCCCAGAATAATCTCTGCCCGGCGTCAGTTGGTATCAGAGCTCATTAAGATCCAATGGAGGGTCATCGTGGACGTGGTCGTGGTCACAACAGGCAGGTTCCGATTGTGGAAGCCCAGCACCGTGATCGTAGTATCCAAGATATAATGATGATTGAGGATTTACAGAAGCAAGTTGCGGAATTAACCCAGAGTTTGGCAGCGCGGGATCTTGAAGATCTTGATATATCTGATGGTAACTCTAAGTCGCCTTTCGAGAACCCGTATCATCGTCATGCTACATATCGGGAACACCATGGTCGAGAGGAACGATTTGGGGACTTTGGTTTTCGAGTGGATCTTCCTGATTTTTTTGGCACATTACAAGCGGAAGGCTTCGTTGATTTGATCAACGAAGTAGAGAGGATTTTTGAATATAAAGAAGTACCTGATCACATCAAAGTAAAGTTGGTCGTTATCAAGTTAAAAAGTCAAGCTTCAGCATGGTGGGAGCAACTTCGACGATCACAGGAGAGACAAGGTAAATCCAAAATCACTGATTGAGAAAAAATGAAAAAACTAATGAGAACGCAATTTCTTCCCTTCGGCTACACCCAAACATTGTATCAACGACTCCATACCTTGAGGCAAGGAGCTAGAACCGTTGACGACTATATAGAGGAATTCTATCAGCTTATTGCTCGGAATGATTTGTTCGAGACCGAGGAGCAGATGGTAGCGCTATATTTAGGGGGATTACGTCAACCCTTACAAGACACCCTGAGCCTTCACTCACTCTGGACCATTTCAGAGGCCTATCAGCGAGCCTTGACAGTTGAAAAACAACTAAACCGAAGACCGACGACTAGGAGCGGTCAAAACACCCAAGTTGTTCACCCTCAAGAGTCGCGCCCTTCTCAGCAGCCACCACAAGGTAACCCTAAGCCCACTATCAAGTGTTTTCGATGTGGTGAACAGGGGCATCGAGCTTCGGAGTGTAAAAGATCCCCAAATCAAAAAAAACAAGACTCTGTTAGTTGAGGAAGACATAGATGATGAACTCGAACAGATTGATGAGCCGATTTATGATGACGATATTGATGACAAGGTTCTTTATGGCGATGGTCATGAGACTCTCGTCGTACGTAAGAGCCTACTGGTCCCTAAGGAAGAATCTGAAGATGATTGGCTGAAAACCAACATCTTTCACACGACGTGCACGGTTGCAGACAAAGTTTACAAGATGATCATTGATAGTGGAAGCTGTGAAAATATTGTATCCGAAGAAGTTGTTCAAAAGCTACATTTGAAGACAGATTTGTTAGGATCGATACGCCTTGCTAGAGGGGGTGAATAGCAAGTTTCGGCTTGTTCTTGCTACGTTGTTAGTATGCGCAGCGGAAACAATAATAATAAACAATAAAAACAAAGGAACAACGCTAACAAACCGTATTTAGTTGGTATCCACCCCGGTCGGGTGACTAATCCAACAATCCTTCGGCGGATCAAACCCCGGATAACCTCTGGCTATCATGTATCGCTCCTTGTGGGTGGAGAAACCTCACCACAACACCAAACAAAGCTCTGGACACGAAGACTACTAACTTGTCCTTAACCAAGACAAGTTTCGTCAAGAAACTCAGCCACCACGACGTCCTATTTAAATAGGACTCGGGGCTGATTTCTCGCTACCAGTCGACTGCCCCTAGGGCAGTCGACTGGTGCCAGCCAAATTCGACCGTTACACCCCAACGTTCGAATTTTAGCCAACTCACCAGCCACCTACCAGTCGACTGCCCCAATGGCAGTTGACTGGTCCCAGGGCTGAGACCTTTCTGTGAGTTCCATCAGTCGATTGCCCCCAGGCCAATCGACTGGTCTACTCACCCACCTAAGGTTACCCTTCCTGAGTACATTTCACTGCGCACTCAAACCCTAGGATTTCCCGAGTACAATCGCACTGCACTCATACCCTCACGACTCGACTGACTCCTCCTCCGCAGCCTCGACTGTTGCCTTCGCGCCCTCTTCATCTTCGGCCCTCGTCCCTCGGATGCGCACGCAAGCCTCCAGCTTGCATCCATGCCACCCTTCACGTACGCCTCAAAGTCCGCGCCCATCAGCTCATCGTCCCTACACTCCAAGGTCCCTCAGATGCGCACGCCAGCCTCCAACTGGCCTCCATGCCATCCTTCACCGTACTGAAGTCGTCCAGTCAGGTCCATATGCGTACATGTACAACCTGCACACTCAACATACGCATATCAAATACACAAGGGTAAGTCTAACTTAAACCCTTTGCCCAAACATCAAAACCCATGGTCACACCGGACCATTTTAGGGTCGATTGCTCCAACAAGATTGTCATCCAAAACCCTACAAGTTATCATGGCTAAGTAAAAGAAGTGAGGTAACCGTAGATAGAAGGTGTCTTTTATCTTTTTCTATTGGCAGCAAGTATTATGATCGAACATGGTGTGATGTTGTGTCAATGGACGCATGTTACGTATTGTTGGGATGACCGTGACAATATGATCGCAGCGTCATTCATGATGGGCGGAAGAACACATACACCCTCAACATCAAAGGGAGGAACATCGTATTGGCTCCCCGACGAGAAGGAACCCCTTCAAATTTGGTAACCAATAATTCTACATTACTTTCTATATCCAGATTTTTGAATGAGATGAAGCACAGAGATGTAGTATATGCTTTGCTTCCTTTCAAAAGCAATGTAATAGACCCGGACTCGGATCTACCAGCTGAAGTGCAACAACTCTTATCAGACTTCGCTGAGTTGATGGTCGAAGACCTTCCTCCAGGACTTCCCCCTATGAGAGATATTCAGCACCAGATTGATCTTGTCTCGGGGTCAAGCTTGCCTAACTGACTGACATACCGTCTTAACCCTAAGGATGCCGAAGAGCTACAACGACAAGTTATGGAGTTATTGAGACAAGGCTTTATTCGCGAGAGTATGAGCCCCTGTGCAGTCCCTGCCCTACTTGTACCAAAGAAAGACGGTTCATGGCGCATGTGTGTTGATAGTCGAGCTATCAACAAAATCACAATGAAGAGTGGATACCACCAGATTCGAATCAAGCCAGGAGATGAATGGAAGACAGCCTTCAAGACACAACATGGGTTGTACGAGTGGATGGTCATGCCTTTTGGATTGTCCAATGCCCCCAGCACGTTCATGAGATTCATGCATCAGGTCTTGCGGCCTTTCCTGGGAAGATTCGTAGTTGTATACTTTGACGACATCCTTATTTATAGTCCGACGAGGGCTTTGCACCTTGATCACCTCCGAACTGTTTTTGAGAAGTTAAAGGCGGAATCCTTGTTCGTCAACAAAAGGAAGTGTTCTTTTTTCTCGACTACAGTTTCTTTTCTTGGATTTATAGTGTCTACTGAGGGTGTTCGTGCAGATCCAAACTTAGCATGATCTTCTTCGTGGGATTTGAGGAGCAAGTTCGTATTTTCCAACTCTTTCTTTTAAATACTTAACTCTCACTTCATGATATGATGGATGTTTCATCCCAGATCCAAATTGTCCAATAGCTTCAATACAAGGCTCAAAAGAATCATATTTAACATCATTGAAAGGAATTCCAGCATCATACATCCATCTTGCAAATTTCTCAACCGTAATATCTCTCAACTTCTTTTTATTTTCATCAAATTATCCTTTGTTTTTTGCACGTCTTTGTTTGACAATTTCATCAACATCTTTCATAAAAGAAAGATTAATAGGTCCAGTTTGTTTGCACTTTTTATCTTGGACCGTAGGATGGATACTTGAATAAGATATTGGTCGTTTTCCTTTCACTTTACTTTGATGGTCATCTTCATGTTCTTCCAAATCTTCCAAATCATCAATATCATCAGAATGTGGAATATCATCCATTTGATTTTTCAAATTACTCTTTTTTTACATGAACTCTTTAATTTCTTCTTTAACATTCTCGGGATATTTCGAACAAGCTTTCACATTTCTATTGCCTCCAACTAAATGCAGTTTGTGTCGATAAATTTCGCCATTTGTTATTTTACCACAAAAAATACAAGTGATAATATTTGGATTTTTAGGATCTGAATATGTTGCATAACTCCAAGCAATGTCTTTTCGAATAGATGGAATTACTGTATTTGACATGGTTTAGAATCAACGTCGTTGAAAATTGAAATCAATAACAATAAATCAATAATAATCAATGAATAACAAATATATATATATATATATATAATTGGAAAAAAATTATTATTAAAATATAAATCTGATTTGTATGCATTAATTAAATTTATTATATTTTTTTTAAATATGATTTAATTATTTAAATATAATTTATACAAATATGATTTAAATATTATAATTCATATAAATCTGATTTAAATATGAATTTTTAAATTTATATGTTTAAATATAATTTTTATATATTTAAATTTTAAATTTTAAATCTGATTTAATAAATATAATTTTTTTATTTAAATTTTAAATTTATCTGATTTCTGATTTTTTAAAGTTTTTTTATATGATTTCTGATTTTAAATAAAATTTATAATATTTTTTTGAGGAATTGTTTGAATTTTTTGAGAATTTCTTTTTTTTTAATTAATGAAAAACGAAAATAAAATCGGCGGCGCCGGAAGCGTCGCTGGACACTTCCGCCGGTGCCGGAGGTTGGCGAGGTTGCTTCCGGCGTCGCTGGAGACGTGCCGCGACGCTTTCGGCGCCGCTGGACACTGTAGATAGTGTCCAGCTGCACCGGAAGCTTTGCCGGACGTCTCCGGTGACGCTGGAAGCATTGTCGGATGCTTCCGTCAATGCCGAAGGGGTGCGATGTTGCTTCCGGCGTCGCGGGAGGCGTCCCGCGACGCTTCCGGCGCCGCTGGACACCACAAATAGTGTCCAGCGACGCCGAAAGGTTCGCCGGACATCTCAGACCGTGCCAACTATTGATTTTGAACTGAGAAATGAATACCTGGACATCGGCGAAGCAGAGGAAGACGCTTGGACGGCGACGAGAAGCAGACGAAGACGCAGATGAAGATGCTTGGACGGCGGCGAGAAGCAGACGAAGACGGGGCAAACGTCGACGATGGCGAGAGGAAGATGAAGAGGCGTAGGAGAATTAGGGCTTTAATAAAAAACAAAAGCAAATTTGGAAAAAAAAAATTCCAAAGAACGGGTCGCGGCGCGTCGCGCGAAGCGCTCGCGTTGTCGAACCCGCTCGCTTCCCCGTTCACAGAAGCGAGGACGGCTCGCGTCGCAGCGCCTTGCGCTTAAGCGCGCGAGGCGCTCGCTTTTGACTACTATGGGACAAATCCCACACAGAATAAACTCATATATTTACAGATTCGCACTAATTTGTCCATGCAAGAAGACCTCAGTTCAAGAACAGAATAAGGTTCAGAACCAAATGCTCATAGCAGTTCGAAAATTAAAGCGAGCAACAAGGGATTTCTAAAACAATTCAGATTCCAGAAAATAGTGTTACAGCTAAGAACTCAAATCCGAGAGAAAACCCAGATCCAATCAATCTCCGTCTACACTTCACGACACACAACAATGTTCTATACCAAATCCATAGCACAAGCTAGCAATCAGGTGATTCTTACCTAGGAACGCACCAACTCAAGCCCTTCCTTATTTCCCCGTCTGGAATCTGAGGTTCACCAGTCAACACAGCAAAGGAAGCCGCATGTCTCATCTCCACTGTCAGACAATTGTCAGTTAAGATGATCGGCTCAGATTCGATCGAAAACAGGACTAGCAATAGAATTTGCCACAAATTAGGATGTCATCACCAAACTAGCATCACATAACCTAATAGCCCTAGATCTGAAACCTATCTGATCGCGGCCCGAAGAGAACCACCACCCAATTGCCGACACCAAAGAGTGATCGATCAAGTGCTTAGTCACCGACGTGAACCCACAGCGCCTTTCCTTGGCTCTGATCGCTTGTCCAAGATCTGGAGAGGAAGCAAGGTGAAGACAGGCCAAAAGCAAAGGGACCTTTGGTCTCAGATCGTCACTTTGGTGTGAGGGGGGTGTCGGCGGTGGAGTGGCGGAGTCATTCTGCTGAGGAAGAGGCCACTCGGTGGAAAGATCAGGGACAAAGGCATTTAAAGGGCGGTCATTATGCAATTTACCCCTTGCATTTCAGCCAATTACAACTCTACCTTAATTCTTTGGCCTTTACCCACTTACACCCCCGTAGGTTTGGTTTAGAGCCAACAAATCCCTCCAAACTTCTTATTAATCTCAATCTCACCCCTTTAACTTTCCCAATTAAACTCAAAGACCCTAAATTTACACTACGTGAAATTTTTCTAGAATCGGATTTTACTTACCATATTTAATGAGGTATACAGTCTCCAAAATATAAAGTATAAATCAAATGCGAAAAATATACCTACGAGGCATGATCAGAAATACCCATGACACATCAATAATCTGCTCATATTACTGAGCAGATACAGATCAAATAATAAATACAAATCAACAACCACATATATATATGTCAATCATATACAACAAGCATAGCTCATAAAATGCAAGATGCATCATATGTAAATGATACAATGACATATGTCACCCCTACACAACAATATACAATCATCACATATATTTGCATGACCGACTGAGCAAGGGCTGTGATAACTGTACACACTCTCACATCAATCTCCTATGAGTGGCCAAGTGGACTGAATGCTAGAAGAACAACTGAATCCCAAACCCCAAGAAAAGGAGGAGTACAACCGCTCTATAACAAAGACCCCAGTGAGAGTACAATCGCTCTAATATCTAAGAACAAGGAGGAACAACCTCTAACTCTAGAAACCAATGAGAGCACAATCGCTCTAGAACCCAATAGGGGAGCACAACTGCTCTGCCTATCTCTCATAAATGACAGAAGGGGTGTCACTGTCGGTTACAACTCCAACAACTACCACTACCCCTGATTGGTTGAGTGTAGTACGACAGGACGACCGCTTGCACTTTGACAACTACCACTATCCCTGAGTGGTTGAACGGGCAAACTACTATATGACTGACGGCGGACTTAACCACAAAAAAACTGATAACTATCAGCATGCAACAATATAATATGGTGCTTGATACTAATATACTTAACCTCAATCAAATCAACCATCTTACATTAAAATGTAACACAAATATCCAAACAAATACCATAATAAACATGCAACTAATCTACTAGGTAGTGTATATCTAATGTCAATCAAACTCTATATAGGTCATGATGATTCTAAAATACGCGCATATAAGTAGTACTTTTGAGATCCGAAAATAAGAGTTGAGACTGTATAATTGAAAACTTAGATTTTTACTCAAATATCAAGCAAAGAAAAGTACCAAGCATGAAAACAAGTCCAATAGAGTTAAGGTAAATAAACCTACTCAGATAATAAGATAACCATGTATTTAAAGGAAACAGAGCTAAAGAATTAAGCAAGAAGTACTCCCCTTTAATATAGAATGTTCCATTCGTCTTCAAATCCGTGCGTTCACCTCTAGCTTGAATCCTACCAATACATGATACAAAGCAAAACTAAGGATCTACAGTCAATGTATCATCCTATTAATTAATTAATTAATCTATTAATTAATTAATTAAATTCTTAATTAATCTCAAATTTATGATGATAATTAATTAGCCTAAACTATTAATTAACTCCAATTGGTCAACAACCGCTCAATTAAACCTAAGTTTAATCAACCAGTAAACCTAACCATTCTGTCATTATAAATCCATCCATTACACTTAATTAATTCTCAAATATCATAATTGGTTTCTTAATCCGATGATTAATCTGATTTGTTAACTTTTTAACGATTAATCTCTAATTATCAAAACTAATCCTCTAATTTCGTAATTGGATTCAATTAAGCCTTTCTATTAACTTAATCACCACAATCAAATTATCTAATTTCATTTGATCAATTAAACAAACTCTAATTAGATTAGTTCTAATTAAATTTAATTTGTTATCCCTTAAATAATTAATCAATTCATTAATTGATTAATAATTTAATTAACCCATGTTAATTGATTACATGATCAAATCTTAATTATTCTCATTAATCTATTAATCCAACTATTAATGATTAACTTCTAATTAATCTCAATTCCTTGATTAAACTTGATCTAACCATCTTTTAATCCACTGTATACCATTCTAATCATTCTAAGAGCATAACTAATCGTGGATTTGTTCTGTTAATTGAAACTATCAAACATTTAAATCAGCCTTCCAATTCAATTGAACTTATCACATATGAATCAATTAACTAAGGAAGCTATAAAACAAAAAATAGAGATACCATAACCCATTAGCGGGAGGTGAGGCGGTGAAAAGCCAGTCGCTGGCTAGGCTCTCGATCGAGAGTAGGCACCGTGAAGAACTGTCGGCACTCGGGGACGAGATCTAGCGATGGTGATGACTCTTGCCCATAGCGATTATGAGCAAGAGGAAATGGGCCGATGTCCTTTGAGGGCGGGCGAGAGGCAGCACGACTTAGGGAAGCGGCGACGATGTCCTTTCTTGTGGCCAAAGAGTGGCCAACGGTGACAACTCCACTCGCGGCAGGGCTGGTCGCATAGGGGAGAAAGTGAACGACAATGGTCTGTGAGGCTGTGGGCGTCGGTGATCGGCAACGCAAGGAAGAGGAGTGGATTGGGGGGCAGTGCTGGTGATGAGAATTAGGCATGGGCGAAGGATTTTGTAAGTGGGGTGGGAGTTTTGCAAATAAACCCTTGCTATACAAAACCAAGCCCTAAATTTTGGTCTTTATGCATTTTGAACCATCAAACTTCCTGTATTACAATTTTATTTTCAAAAAAAATTTAATGTCTCAATCCTCCTTTTTCATCTCCGTTTCCTCCATCCATAGCATCGACACTAGCTGTCCATCGTCGTCCCTTGGCCTCCACTCAGCAGCGCCAAAAGACACAGTAAATTGGTGATAGTTTAAGATTAAGAATGAGCATTGGACTTTGGCCACTCCTCTTCTCTCGCCGTTCAAGGAGGACGATGACATCGAAGTTCTCGCCGATAGCTTCATCCTCTACTTGATCTCGTAGTTATTCGCCTATCATGTATTGTATTGGTGATTTTTCAACAACAATATTGTGTTGCTTATTTTTGAAAATCAGCAGCATAATAACCAAAAATGATTCAGAATTTTTTTGGATTAACATTAAAATTGAAGAGAGATAAATAAAAACAGAGTGAGAGAAATAAAAGAAACAGATTACGTTGTTTGAATATTTCCATAATCACATATGTGATACGGAAAATGTATAATTATTTACGTTGTTGTTTGACAAATTGCCAACTATCATATCATAAAATTACAACAATAACAACAACAATAATTTTATTGAGTTATACAACAATAATAGACATTACAACAAATGTATCATGTAGTATCATAATACTACAACAACTGCAATTTGAGCATCCTTCAAATAACCAACTAGGACGATCAGTATCATGTAGTACCAGAACTTGAGGTTGTAAATTTAAAAAAAAACAAGGCAATTGAGAGATATGCAGCAAAGAATTCGCTTGATGCGGAGTTGTAGTTTCGAATTGATCGATTCATCTTTTCTTATATATGTTAATTACCAGAGCATTATGTAAGATTCAATGGAGAGTCACGTGAAGAAGGCCAGATCAATGAAGGCTATCCAGCTGAAGTCGTTCCATGTTCTTGGACAGTTCCCTACATCCCCATGAAAATGTACATGAATTGGCCTCCCGCCATGATCCACCAGGGCTAGTTGAGCAACACTGACACATTGGGGAGGCTGAGGCTGAAGTGGGTGACGAGGAACCAAGTGAGGATAACATAGAAGGCTAGGGTAATGGCGGCGACGCCATCCTTGACCAAGACCTTGCTCTACAGGAACTTGGAGATGAAAAAGTTGAGGGCATAGGCGAATTATTGCGGGATCAAGTAGAGTACGAAGTCGTCAACGGGGACTGCGATGTTGTCGTCTTGCTTGAATAGTTGGAGGAGAGGAGTGGCAAAGGTCTAAAGCTCAGTCTTAATCTCAAATTATCACCGACTTACTGTATCTCTTTGTGCTTCTGGATGGAGGAAAAGGGACAAAAACGGACAATCGTTGCGGGTGTTCCGATGACGGAGAAAATGGAGATGAAAAAGGAGGACTAAGTATGTTTGATTTATCTATGTTCTGTTTTCATTTTATGAGATAATGTGGTTTTCTGAAAAATAATATTTGGTTTGTATTTTCTACCTCTATTGTTTAGAAAAAAATATCATTTTCCGAAAAATTAGACAATATCTAAAAATTATTTTTCATAAAATAAAAATATGATTTTTTTAAAAAATAAAAAAATAATTCAAACCGCCAAGATTGTTTTTTTTTTGATATATAAGAAAAATTACATGATTTCATCAATTCAAAAATAGATATACTTTTTAGGTAATAAATAAAATCAATGATAAATCGCCATAAAGAATGTGCAATTTAATCTTTTCTTTTGTAAGCACCTCTAAATAAACACATCATAAAGAATTGTTTTTCAGGCGAGCATATGCCCATCTACACACGTCATGAATAAAGTCCATGCCTCTATTTCTTAATCCAAAAAAAAAGTCGTAAGGAATAAAAAAGCTTCTACATTCTTAATCCAGAAAAAAGTCGTAAGCAATAAAAAAAAAGAAAAATGATTGGGAACATAAAAACTCAACGTGAATTAATATGAAACCAATTGCATCGATCTCGACGGGTTCACCCGTCCCCTCAGGTTATAGTTTTGTTCGGGGCGGCGGCCGAGGCCGCCGTCACTGTCCGAGCGACAATCGGACGTGTATATAAAAAGTGCACGTCATTCACGTTGAGTTTCACGTTAAAATTTCACGTTCTCTATCATTGCTCAAAAAAAAAAACCTCTATTATTGGCGGGTCGTCATTTTAAAGTCAACGGAATAGCACGGATTTCTTTTTGTTGCTCATTCTCTCTTGTGAATTAGGGATCGGCTTTGTGAAATAAGGTTCTGTTCTTCTTCTTCTCAGGAATATATCCAATGGAAGGTGCAGCACTAGCAGTCGGAGGATGGCTAGCGCAGCCTGCCATCAGGATGCTTGTCGATAGGGTGTGCACATCGTCGCTGAGTGGAAAGCTGTACGGCCTTCAGGACGATGACTTGCAGAAGCTACATAGATCTCTGCTTAACATTCACACGATCGTCGACAAAGCAGGGATGAGATGGAGCAAGGACGCAAGGTTAGTCGAGATGATGAAGCAACTCCAAGATGCCGCTTACGACGCCGAAGACTTCCTCGATGAACTGGCGTTCCATGGCATGAAGCAAAAGATTAAGGAAGAGGCAAGTCACAAGGCACGTAAACTCTTTTCTAGAGCTATTAGGAACGCCAAAACTAAATTGTTCGGTGATTCTGTCAAAAGACTGAACAAGATTCAGAAAAAGTTGGATGATATTGATGCTGATCCTATCGCGAAGCGATGTGGACTCCCAAAAACAGACGCGGTTTCTTGAAAATTATGAGTTACTGAGGCTGGCTTCGATCTGCAAGGAAAAGACCGTTAGAATCCGTCGGGAGAAATCCCCGTCAAGGCACTTCGACGGTCAAATCAGTCCCCAGTAGTGGAAGAGCAGCAAAAGCAATATAACAGTAGTGAAAACATTATTGCGCGTACCAGGGGACGAGGAGTGGAGAGACTTATATAGTCGGGGAGCTGACAGTTTCTGCCCCATCTACCACCTTTTTGTCCTCTGCTCGATTGACTGGAGATTTTAGTATTGAATTGGTGTCACTTTGATATGTGTTGCTGTGGAATTGAGTTCTGAATGGGTTGCTGGGTGTTGGATCGATCTGGATTATAGGTTAGGTGATGGTTTTGATGTTCACTGTGAGCTAAGTCTTAGATGAGTTCTTGGATTCCCCTTTTGATTTTTTTTCTTTGTTCTGTGATGGATTTGTGTCCTCTATTCTCTTCTTGCTTTCACCTTGTTGATGCTTTGACTCCCTATGTGAGTTTTTGATTTTGGAGTTTGATGGCTAAAAATCTAGCTGCTACTGTGAGTTTCACAATTTGGTTGGATTTCAATTCTTGTGCGTGGGATTAGTGTTATGTTAGTTTTGAGCTCTGTCTTGATTTGGCTCCCTGCCGTAAGCACCCATTGGGAGGTTGGTTTAGAAATGATCACGGTGTATAACTTGATCCATAAACGAGTTAACTTGTAGCTATATCAGTTGTAGTAGATCTGGATGGCCTTGTAGTAGATCTGGATGTCCATATTTACTCGAAAATTGAATAGCATCTCTCATGTACGATGGACAAGTTGGGACAAATATACATAACTCTCAAACCAATATAGCTTAGTCTCGCACGACTGACATCTTAATAATAGAATAAATTCATAACCACGCAAATGATATTGATATAAAAGATAAACATAAATATAGCTGACAGATTGTACTCAGTTGAATGAGAGATGATTTTATTTATTTAATATTACATCGATTATGAATAATTGTTTTATAATTCTTAAATAATACTTTAAAAAAAATTATTCCAATTATAATTACAACCTTGATACTTTGATTTTTTGTTTAGATAAATTAAAATGCAATATACATGCATATTTATAATATTGTTCGTGTAGATTATTTTAATGTCTTATTAATTTTCTAATTATTTATAATATTAAAAGTAAATAATACAAAATTTATTTTGTCTGAGACTCTTCAAGTCGCGGTAGTATTGTTAAATCCGAAACTTTTGTGTCACTCCGGAAAATTTTTCAGAAAAGGTCCTACGGTTTCCCGACATCTAGATGAGGTTTAGGGAATTTAAAGATTTAAAACTAAATGTAAAAGGGGTTGTTTGCTAAAAAGTTTCAAATTTAGGGGTGCCATTGGAATTAACTTTGTAGGTTTGGGCTTAAATGCAAAATGACCAGCTTAAAAAGGTGGCTAGGGCTTGGTTTCTTCGGCCACTTCCCTTCTTCGCTGCCCGATCAAAAACCGAAGCCGCCGCCACCTCCACTCGATTCCCTCGCCTCCCTCCATCTCGATCGGCATTGGCGACAAACGCCGTCACTCCCACCTCCACACTGGCGCTAGCTTCGGGAAACAAGGGAGACGATCCTCGATCTTACCTCGGTGGCTTCGGATCTCTCCCTCAATTCGTTCGTGCCACGGTCGAAGTCGGCGGTCCAGCCAACGCCCAACCTCTCCATCGATTGGAGGCAACGGGATTGGGGAGGAGATCTCCATGTGTCCGTTGAATGACCTACTGCCAGGGATAGAGGAACTTCTGTGAAACTATCAAAGGATTGAATCTAAGGTAGGAGATTGGATCTGTGAATGTTCAGTTTAGTTGTTCTGAAGCAAAGCCCTAATCATCTGATTTCTACAGCCAATACTGCTGCTCTTCGTCAATTGAGGGAGGAGGATTGTCACTTTGGGAATTTTGCGTTTGTGCAGGCAGGTATTGTTCGCGATGGCTGTTGGTTCTTGAATTGATGAAGTTTAATCTTGTATGGTTCTGTCTCTGTTGATTTGAGGGATGTTCATGAGGTTGTTTTGGTTTGGATTAGGCATTAGCTTGGTCCTTTTGATCTTGTGATGTCCTTTACCGTGGGATATCATATGGGATTTGCTTTGGATCAGTTAATTGGATTAGAGTTAATAAATTCTTAGTGTTGTGTTTAATATGTGAAGGAATTTTGAGGTAATTGAGGCTATAGTTTGTATGGAATGGTGATCATGTGGTTAACTTTATTTTTGGATTTGTTTTCCCAAATTGTGGGAGTATTTCTTGTTGGATTTTAATTAGTTAAATCTCCAAGGTGATGGATCTGTCTTGTTTTGGAAGAACATTGTTTTGGAAGGGTACTGTTCTGAATTGAATTTGATTTGTTTTGGATTAGGTTGTTAGCTTATTATTGGGAGCCGGTGATAGAGTTGAGGTTAGGCTTAATTTGAGATTTAAATCTCATAACTTAAATTTAACGATTTTGAATTCAGAGTGAACCTAAAATAAACCTGATCTTAATCACGTTGGCTAATTAGGAATCTTTCATTTAATTAGAAGCAATTAAATGGAAAGAGAATGATTAGGTAAACCCTAATATGGTTTAGGGATTTTCTGGCTAGTTGCTATTCTATTTTGTAATAGCTATTAAATATGTCCTTTGATACAGGGCATTGATTTGGCCTTTTGGGTTGCGGAGTATCAGACGGGAGGTTCTCTTCATATACGGACTCCTACTTTGGAGGCGGGTACCCTTTGACTTATCTCTTATGATATTGTCATTTTGTTATGCATAGACTGTTATAGATAGCAGTAAGATTATACGTTATCCCTGTTTATTATACCTGATCTAGATACTTGTTGGTTATCCCTGTTTATTATACCTGATCTGGATACTCGTTGGTTATCCCTGTTTATTATACCTGATCTGGATATTTGTTGGTTATCCCTGTTTATTATGCCTGTCCTGGATACCTGTGGTTTATCCCTGAGTTATTAAGCTGTTAGTTCCATACAGTATCAGGTAGTGTCAGATCTATATGTACGCTTAGAGATCGTGATGTATCTCCTACCATTGACCTTAAGGGATTTGTAGTTTTCGGCCAGTATACCTTGTAGGTTACCTGTATTTCCTGTTATAGGATTTCAGACTGAGACCTAGTATACTGAGGACTTGGGAGGGAGGTATGTGTATCTATCATACACCATCCTTGCATTGTTGCATGCCGGCGATCAGCGACTCCCTTGTGGTTGAGCCTATCGTCTTCCGGTACATGATATGCACACACGGCCACTCATGGGTTAGTGGATACCGTTAGGTGTGTGCATTTGCTCTGTACTGCTCCGCTCGACCGCTCAGGGGTAGTGGTTTCGGAGCGTGGTAGCAGGCGGAGATCCCTTCTCTTCCCATAGACCAGAGGAGATGAGAGCGACGCTCCCTCATATATACATGGGTAGGGGGGCGGTCCCCCGCCAGCATCCTGTCCACTCGATCACTCATGAGCAGTGATATCAGGGTGCGTACAGTGTCACAGCTCTACCCACTCGACCGACACAGTATCGCCTGTCTCGGTGGCTTGATTGGCGTCAGGGGTGACCATGACATTGCACCATGTGCATATTTTGCATCGTGCATTGATTGCTGCATTTATTTGCTTCACTTGTTTGACATCGCATATACTGGAGACTTATTATCTGTGTTTATATACCTATTGGTTTTTCTTTGGTATTTATTACCCTCTTTCCAGGTTAGATGGATTCAGGTATGTATCTACCCAGTGTTTTCAGTTCCAGTCTTTCCTTACTGTTGATATGAGACTGTATTAGCGGAACTCTTATTGTTAGTATAACTTTCTACGCATATCTGTTGGGTATTCGCTGAGTTATGGACTCACCCCGTTGCCATATATGTTTTTATTTCAGGTTGAGATACTTGGAGTCGCCAGAAGAGCCCAGCAGCCAGTCCCTACCCATCGCGACGACATGGTTTCGTTTTGTACTTTGTAGTGTATCGTTTTATATTTCTTTTAGCGATATGTATATGTCGTATGTGTCGTGAGCCCTAAGGGGTGGTTGTATTTGTTGTTTTCGTCATAAGTCAGACCGGTCCGCAGTCAGGTATGATTTACTTAGTTGTCGGGTGCTTTTATGTTGGGTCTATATATATATTTTGAGGCCTGAGGCCAATTAAACTGCGTGGTGATGTCTATTATTATCTGCGTGTGTGTTTGTATGTGTAAATTGTCCGCCGGACAGGGGAGGTGCTGTCCGATTTTATATTGGAACAGCGGCTCCTAGGTCTCGGGGCGTGACAAGTATAGTGGTGAATATTCTTTTTATGTCTTCCTTCAATCGATCCTCACCGTCGATCTGCAAATCACACAAATTTTTTAAGTTCATATCACAAGTTTCTTGGTTTGAATATGATAGTCCATCTACTAATCTCCAAAGCCCCGACCCCGCCGTCGATGCCCAATCGTATGTGATGCGGTTCTTGTATTGCCAGCCACTATCGATTGTTCATGTCACCCGATAGACCCGCCCCAACAAGGTTCAGCGACTCGGTTACAAACCACACAGATAAGGTCAAAAAAGGAAGAATTTTCTGGGTTTATTGCATATCAAAGTGTCACTCAACTTTTGTTTGTTCATTTCAAGTGATGTGTATGACCTTCTAGTTGGCAATACTTAAAATTTGTATATTGATCAGGTTACTTGTATGGAAGATAAAAGGGAAAATGATAAAAAAAAATAGCATAAATGATGGAACTTCCTATATAATTTTTGATTCTATCCCTCCTTTTTCTCATCTTTTCCATTCCAACAATAGGACACTAAGAATAATTGTGACTGTGGTGATTACAAGTAACAGATTAGGAATTCTGCTACCATTCTTGATCCTGTTTTGTGATCTTGTTAAGAGTGTTCTTGAGTACTGTAATTTGGTTATATTATTTACTTCTGATAATCAGTCAATCAGGCAATATGGAACTCACGTTGCATTACTGCAAGTGATAAATTGCATTTGCAATATACCTAATTGATTTGTCACCCAAAAAAGGGGTCCTTTTTTAATCACAGAAAAGCATGCTATACTGAATTAAGAATCACAAAGGAGGCCCTATAGGCAATTACCTAGCATATATAATGATGCGTGAAGATACCTTTTGTTGTAAATGCGATATCCTTTTCTGATCAAACTATTACAAGTAGACTCTGATGAACTTGAACATGGTGTGTTCTTTTGGTACTTAATCAATTTAATCAACCATGGACTCTGATCTTTATCTACCCCGTGTATTCCATTGTTGGATACTGACAATCGGACACCTGATTTCAGATCGCAAATTATTGATCTTGCGGTCCTTATTTCCTTCTTCGGATCATAAATTATTGATCTTGCGGTCCTTATTTCCTTCTTCGGATCTTCTTCCTCACTTAAAAACCTACTAATTGTCCCTTATTATTCACTCTTTTTGTAGTTCCATCGATAGTTCGCATCTCTGCGTTGTTATTATCACCCGTTTTTCAGATCGATTCTTTGAGCAAAGTGGATCAACATTAACTAGGATGGACCAAGGAGGAACCAATTAGAAGGAGAAAAACTACTTAGAATAATATTTAATCTAAAAGAATTGAATATCCCATCTGACACATTTAAAAATCATATTAATAATATGAAAATGTTACTAGTTCAACAATATTTTATTAATTAGGAGGACGCTATGGATAAAGAAGAACTATCCACAGCTAAATGACACGGAGAGTGATAATGACATGCAAATTATGCGAGACAATGTGCGAGACAATGACATGCAAATTAGGAGGACGCCCAAACAGTGTGCGAGACAATGACATGCAAATTATAACAGGCGTTTTGGTGCACACTGAACATGCACTCAATTTATATTGGAAAAAGAAGATTTGAAATGAGTCAATCAGATATCAAAAGAATTTGGGCATGCCATTTTGACAATAATAAGCTCAAGCTGCATGAAATTAAAGGATGATAAGGAAGGGAATTCAGATGCTGGCTATTCAAATTCAAAGAGCTAACAACCTAAAATTTGGGGTGCATTCCTGGACGCATTGATACTCTTTTTATCTTTGCATATGGTTGCTTATTTAGTCGACATTCTTCTTTGTTAGGAGTATTGATGCTATAACTTGTTATTTAATGGCTGTGTCCCTCCTTTGGCTCCGTCCATACTAACAATTGCGCACTAGCCTGATTCAAAAGGTGAAAAATAAATAAACAGAACAATGATAGCATTTTGTCAATGATAATTCTTTGCATCACCCATATAAGGAAGGGGAAAAAAGATATTTTGTCGTTGCTTCCTCTTCCCTCCTTAAGTAGCTTTGTAAGGAGCCTCGTATTTTGTGGAAGGGCGATTAATCGTTATCTTAGACATTCATATTTCGATTCTCAGCTACGACATATTTTATAAGAATTTTTTCTTTAAATGGGATACGAATTCTAGGACATTAGACTTCTGGATCGTCCATCGTGAATATTTCTTGATTTACGTATGAAAAATTTTTATAGGATGGAATCGATCGTTTGAGATTTGACATTATTTAAGTTCGTTAATTTTTTTTCTTCGCAAGGAGTCTCGTGCTATGGTTTTTAGATTTTGAATTTTACCGTCAGATGATTTTTTGTCGAATGTGTCTCGAGTTTTATGCACCTTGCTCCCATTCGTTTATATATGCTCTTCTTGTATTAAAAAATTCTAATCCCTCCACATTCCCTGCCAAAAAAATAAATTGAGAGGGCTAGTTAGAATTAAGCACTTTTAGTAAAAAAAAAACAACTTAACAACACTGATTTTTTTTTTTAATTTACAACGGATATCCAGGCTTATGCCTAACTAATTCGCTTGGATGACTGGCCTTGTCCCACAGCCTTCAATGAGAATCCCCACCAATCAACGAGGATAAATCACGGGACGGAGACATGTGGCGCACTGAATATTTTAGATTTATATCAAATGGATACTATTGTAGGACTTCTCTTCAGTTTGTGAATATTTTTTTTTCTAAATTTTAAGTTGTATAACACCATCAAACATTTTTTTGTTAGAAATATTTAATAATTCTAAATATCTCTTATATTGGGGCAATTCCCTTAATTAATCGTATGGTACGTAGAAACCATCCTTTGGTCATGATCAGAATAATTTAAAATTTTATTGTGGCGAAATGATGCTTTATTTACTCGTAACAATCCACAATTCTAATTATTTGGTCACTTTTCTCAAGGCTTAGGAAAGGAAATAATACTTGAATAAAAAGAAATAACCAAGGGCGGAGCCAAGGTTTGACTTACCCGGGCTATAGCCCGGGGGTCAAAATGAAATTTACATTAGTTTTACATTTTAATATCACTATTTTACCTATTTACATCCTTTATTTTGAATTTATAAATCAAAAGAAAGACATTTTAACCCGGAGACACATTCTGATAACATTTTAACTCTGACGGGCTACTATTCCTGGCTCCGCCATTCAAATAACATTCATTTCGTTCGATTTCAGCTAGATAACATTATTAAAACAATAATCCACTCCTTTCATTTATTATTTTATGTATAAACAAATAAAGAATATGCAATTTAATATTTTTCTTTCTTATGCAAGGCGTACAAATTGTTTTTAGGACGATCATATTGTCATCTACACTTTTGTCTCCAATAATTCATCATGACTTTTGTCTCCAGCAATTCATGGCAATAACTCTTTGTCTCCAATAATTCATCATGACTTTTGTCTCCAATAATTCATGGCAATAACTCTCTGTCTCCAATAATTCATGACTTTTGCAGTCAGTGGACGGATGGTGGATTGGCGCTCTCAATTTTTTTTTAACTCCCAATTTAATTTGGAATTCAATCTTTAAACTCCTAAACTTAAATTTGAATCCTAACAATCCGATCAATCCAAATTAATCCGAATAATTCAAAAAAAAAATCGATTCAAAATAATTTTTTAATTATTTTTTTATAATTTTTTATTTTTATTTTTATTTTAATACTTTATTATTATCATATTAATAATATACATAAAAATATTTTAATTTTTAAAATAAAATTCAAATTAATCTTAAAACAAATCTATTAAATTTTAAATTCGGATCAATTTGAATCCGATCTGAATCCAATCTAAAAATTTTCAATCCGAAATCTTATAATCTGAACTTGATTCGAGTCCGAAAATTTCTAATCCAAACCTGACCCGAACATAATTCAAATATTTTCAATTCGAAACTCTCAAATTCGATCCGAATCTGAAAATTTTCAACCCAAATTTTTTTTTTTATATATTTTTGGAATCGATTTGGATCGGATCCACTTTATTTTTGTCACCCCTAATAGCCAAGATCTCTTTTTGTTGTTCATTCTCTCTCATTCACACAGCTACAATCCCCCTTCTCTCTTGTGAATTGGATCGGCTTCGTGAAATCAAGCTCCTGTTCTTCTTCTTCTTCTTCTTCTTCTCAAATGGATGTAGCACTAACAGTTGGAGGATGGCTAGCGCAGCCTGCCATCAACATGCTTGTCGACAGGGTGTGCACGCTGAGTGGAAAGCTGCACGGCCTTCAGAACGATGACTTGCAGAAGCTACGTAGATCTCTGCTTAAAATTCACACGATCGTCGACAAAGCAGGGATGAGATGGAGCAAGGAACAAAGCTTAGTCGAGATGATGGAGCAACTCCAAGATGCCGCTTACGACGCCGAAGACTTCCTCGATTACCTGACGTTCCATGGCATGAAGCAAAAGATTAAAGAAGAGACAAGTCACAAGGCTCGCAAGCGGTTTTTTAGTGAAATTAGTGACGCCAAAACTAAATTGTTCAGTGATTCTGTCAAAAGACTGAACAAGATTCAGAAAAAGTTGGATGATATTTATGCTGACATGAAGGAAATGTGCCAATCGTTACAATTAGTGGATGCATCTGATGGGCAATATCAATCTGATTCGGCGTCGGCCACACGAGAAACAAGCTCTTTCTTGATCAGCAAAGTGCTTGGCAGAGAGGAAGAACACAAGAGCATAATAGAGCTATTGCTAATCAGATCAACAGAGGAGTCAGCCCCAGCAAGTGACAACGCCAGTAGCTTCTCGGTCATACCTCTTGTCGGATTAGGAGGTGTCGGGAAGACTACTCTGGCTCAGCTTGTTTACAATAATGAAGAAATTCAGAACCATTTTGCCATCAAGATTTGGATTTGTGTGTCCGAGAATTTTAATGTGCAAAGACTCACCAAGGAGATGATAGACTCTGTAACCAAGACCGTACATTCTTCGCAAATGAAGCTAGATGTTCTCCAAAACATTCTAAAAGAGGAAATTGCATCTAAGATGATTCTGTTAGTCCTCGACGATGTATGGAATGAAGACGAGGAGGAGTGGAGAAAGTTGTGTGCGCCATTCATGTATGCTGCTGCAGGAAGCAAGGTCGTAGTGACAACTCGGAGCATGAGCATTGCCAACAAAATTGGTACAGTGGAGCCGATTTTTCTTGGCGATTTAGATGAAATATCATTTTGGGAGCTGTTCAAACAATGCGCTTTTGGTTCTTCCAAACCAGAGGAGCACCCAGAACTCGTGGACATCGGGAGGAGTATAGCTTCGAAGTTGAAGGGCTTGCCACTAGCAGCAAAAACTGTGGGAAACTTGTTACGATTCAACATGAATCCACACCACTGGAGAAGTATAATGAAGAGCGAGGTATGGGAATTGCAACAAGATAAAAATGATATTATTCCAGTCCTGCGACTGAGCTATCAATATCTTAGTGCCCCTCTCAAGCGGTGTTTTGCCTTCTGTTCTCTCTTTGAAAAGGATTACAGGTTTTCTGAAATTGAATTAACAAGATTTTGGATGGCTGAAGGGTTCATTGTAGCTCAAGGTAATCAGAGGATGGAAGATGTAGCAAGTAAGTACTTTCATGAATTAGTCAACATGTCTTTGTTGCAACAAGAAACATCTTCGGGCCTTAATTACGTGATGCATGACCTCATACATGATCTAACACAGTCGGTTTCTATGGGCGAAACAAGTAGGATGGATAATGGTAAGTCCAATAACATAACCATCCTCCGTCATCTAGCAGTTACAACAGAGTTCGTAGAGACAAAAGAATTGAGGTCTAGATTCAAGAAATTACATTCTCTATTCTGCCAACAATTAAAGTCACCACCCCTTGATTTTATTGAAAAATTAAGAAGCATTCGTGTATTGGTTTTGTCTCGTTGTGGCTTGTTGATGCTGCCTGAGAGTGTTGGTGAATGGGTACATCTTCGGTACTTGGACATTTCTCACAGTGGAATAAAAAAATTGCCTGACTCACTGTGTGAACTCTACAATTTGCAAACACTGAAAGCAAGTGGCAACTCACTAATCTCTCTTCCAGAAGATATAAGTCAGCTGATTAACTTGAGGCATCTTGTTGTTGAAAATGAAATAGTTTTAAAGATAAAAATGATAGGGAGGCTAACCTCTCTTCAAGAATTGTCTGAATTCCAAGTGCGAAAGGAAGATGGATTCAAGATCACAGAGCTAAGTGGTTTGAAGCAGCTTCATGGAAACCTCAGAATTACTAATCTGGAGAATGTTGAAAGTAAAGAAGAGGCTGAAAAAGCTCAAATGAAGAACAAAGAGTATCTTGATGCTCTAGAGTTGGTATGGGGCTTTGATCCCAAGTTGGAGAACAAGTTAGTTGCCACGGAGGAGGTACTTGAAGGATTCCAACCACATGAGTCACTAAAACGATTAAATATCTCGAACTATTGTGGTGCCAGATCACCCAGCTGGATGAAGGAGTTATCCAACTTGGAAGAACTTCAGTTAAGTCGCTGTGAGAGTTGGAAAGATATTTCCTGCACTGCATTTCTGCCGCACCTCAAGGTCTTCAATATAGATGGCATGTGGTTCTTGAAATCATGTTTTGATCAGGTATGTGGTTCTAGAGAGAGCAAATTATTTCCTATGCTAGAAGAGCTACGGATGTCGAACATGAATGCATCGGAAGAATTACCCAATCTTGGACGATGTCCTTGTCTGAGGGTTGTTCGAATGGAAAAAATAAAGTCATTGAAACACTTTGATTTTGCAGCATCCGGTACCATAGAAAATTCCTTGTTTCCTATGCTAGAAGAGTTGCAGTTGGTAGACATGAATGCATTGGAAGAGATCTCCATTCTAGGGCATTTTCCACGTCTTAGGGTTCTTTTCGTGGATGGCATGCCGTTGTTGAGACACATTTATTTTGCAGTACCCGGTGCCAATGAAAATTCCTTATTTCCCATGCTAGAAGTGTTAGAGATGCTAGTATTGCACAACCTGGTGGCACTCGAGGAGCTTCCTAATAATCTTGGACGACTTCCATGTCTTAAGTTTCTTACAATGACAAATATATCAGCTGTGAAACAGATAGGCCGTGGGTTCTTTAGCACTGAAGCTATATCCAAGTGTTTTCTTAGCTTGGAAAATCTGTTGATCATTGGCATGCCGGCATGGGAAGAGTGGTGTTGGATTGACGGCAGCGAGCTATTTCCAAGCTTAAAAATACTTACTATCTATGGATGCCCTAAGCTCGAGAGGTTACCTCCTCTCCCTCCTTCGCTTACAGAGTTAACAATAAGAGAAGTTGGGTTAACAGAGCTGCCAAGCCTACAGGAACTAGAAACAAATGAAAGCGGAGTCAATCAAGTGACATCCTCTCTCTCAGTCTTATCAATCTGGGGGTGCAACAATTTGACAAGCTTAGAAGAAGGGTTGTTGTTGCAGAATCTGTCAAATATTGAAGGCATTTATGTAAGAGGATGTAGTGAACTAATGCGGATGCCTCTCAAGAGATTTGAAAACTTCACTTCGCTCACGGAATTACAGATAAAAGCTTGTCCCAAGCTTAGCCTGACACCAGAAGAGGAAGCCGCCCTCCTTCCACCATCCATCAAACTTTTGATATTGGACGACTGTGGCGATCTCGACAAAATGTGGCTTGGCAACCGCTCATGCGATGACTTGATGGCTTCTTTTTGTTTCAAGATTCCATCTGATTATGTTTTATTATAATTATTGTCATTTGTGAGTTGTGGCTGCGGACCTCTCTCACCAAACTCCGAAGCCCCGCCTCCGCCGTCGATGCCAAAAGCCTAAAGGAACAATGGGTGAGATATTCACTCTCTTTGCTCGTTTCATCGATAGTTCTCATCTCTCCGTTGCTGTTATCGTCCATTTTTTTAGATCGAGTCGATCCATTTCGACCCAAGATGTGTTTTTTTTTGTTTGCAGATTCCATCTAATTTTGTTTGTCATGGAACATTTGAGGTTTTCTCCCATTGCGATTGAACGTCTTTGAATTTGCTTAGCAGAGCACAGGTACGTGTCGGAGCTATGGAGGAAGAAACAATCGGAGCGGTTCTTGTAGCGGGATCAGGTGGTGGGAGTATCGCTAGCTACTATCGATTGATCGTCAAAATGTCACTCAACTTTTATTTGTTCGTTGAGCATGAACGACGGAATTGATAGAATTTAGGCTGTGTTTGTTATGCTTGGTATGTTTATTTTTTATTTTTATTTTTTGTAAAAAATATAATTTTTTGAAAAATGCGTCTAATTTGTATTTTTCAATCTTATTTTCTTAAAAAAGATATAGCATTTTTCTGAAAAACTAAAGAATGAAATAAAGTCATTTTTAGAAAATGAGGAAATAAAGAATAAAATAAAGTCATTTTCATAGGTTTTATGAAAAAAATAAAAATAGAGAATGGAACAAACCAAACGTCCTCTAATATTTCTTTATGATTTTATAATTAAATAATATTAAATAATATTATTTAATCCCTTGATCATTATGTATTCTAAGAAAAATATTTAATGCATTTTTCTAATTCACTCACGTATTTAATGCACTAATCAATTGAAATTTTTTTTTATTTACCGTTTCTGCGAAACCCTTTTTTTTATTGTTTCCAAGACTGTTTAATAGATTAAAACATAACATATAACTTCAATTGATTAATTGTTAATTCTCAAAATTAAACCAATTAAGATTATTAATTGATTGATTAATTAATTTTAATTATCTCTTCTGTTCGCTATTTTAGATTGGATAATCGATCAACCGATCAAGCCAATCGATTGAATCATAGCGATTCGATTTAAAAATTAGGTTAAATTCGACGATTCTTCTGTCATTTTCGTGTTCTTTACATAAATATGAAAAATTTTAAAAACAAGTGTATCATAGAATTTTCTTTTACATGATTTTCGATGATCAATAATTATATTATATTAAGAAAACTTAATCTAGCATACAAATAATAAATCGACGAAAAATTTAAACTTTATTGTCATAAAAAACAATAAAATAAAGTCAAGGCTTTGATACAAATGATAGAACTTGGGTTTTCTCCTAGCCATATGAATTCTAGAAATAAAATAAGAATTCGAAAGAGAAAACACACGACATATGAGCATAGATTTATTATTTTTTCGAATCATGGCGTAACAAGAATAAAAGATATAAATCGAAAGACAAGAAACCTGATTGAATTAGAATTTTGGTTAGACAGTGTTGGAGATAGTCGAAGAGAATAAATTAAATTTAAATTACATAAATAATTTCAATTTATCTGTTTAGTGGTCTAAACCAATAATTTCAAACTGCTTAATAGTGAAGAGCCATTTGAAAAGAGCTATTTGAAATAATTGAGTTGGTTGGAAAGACTGAGTTGCCTTGTATGCATAGTGCAGACTTGTCTAAGTACAAACTCCCGAGCAAGAGATTCCCGAACTGGAGACTCCTTAGCTGGAGATTCCTGAGCTCCCGATTTGCAAACTCCCGAGTTGAGACTCCCGAAGTACAGACTCCCAAGTTATAAAGTCTAATTTACAGACTCCCGAGCTGGAGATGAAGAAATTGTTGAGCCTGCGTAATATAGTTTTCTTAAAATAAATTTGTCTTCTCCGACTGTGCTTCGAGGTTGCGATGGATATCTATTTCCCAGGATACAATAATGGAACCACATACACAACCAAGTATTAGTTGCTCGTGACGAACTTAGAGAACACCAGATTGTTACCACGGATACTCCACTGAGCGAGAGCACACGAAAGATTTAAGGAACGAAGATGGAAATTTTTTTTTACAATTTTTCCTTGGCCTCATTTTTATATAGGGCTTAGACTCATGTAGTAATCAGTTATAGATTTTGCATTAATCATCAATTAATGTATCCATTACATTTGAGTAACAAGTAAAAAATTATTTAGGTCGCAAAACAGTGGTACATTCGCTTGAATTAATTTTGTCCTGACCGGTTCTGCATTCGACGCACGCAGGTCGTGCTCGCACACAAGTTAACCTGGTTCAGTGAAAATCCGGACCCTAAATTTGCACTCCTACGCACCCACGCATGAGAGAGAATCTCTCCCATGCTTTTATTCACAACTAGCATACTTATGAATCAATTGAAATCCACAAATATATCTTAAAACTCTTAATGTAAAACTAAAATCTCATTTATAATAAAATTTCTTTTCTCTCCGTGTCTTTGTCCATTTACTTATATCGAACAGACAGAACTTTTGCTTCTTGATTTTTTTTTCTCGATCAGGTTTAGAAGCAATTCATAAATTATTGTATCTCTTACATTAAATAAGTCGATGCGATTCTCAAAAATATTTTAATTTATGCATTTTGACAATCATTAACGAAGTTTTTTTAACCTCGGACGATCAGTCCGATTCCATAGAAATTTTTCATCGACCGCTAGGGTAAACGGAAGCGCTCGTGGTGGACGGTCTAGAAGTTCAACGTCTCAGGATTTACTCCCCATTTGAATTTTTTTTTTATAAATACGCTGTAGCTGGAGATCAAGCTGCGGATATCTGAGATAGCGATTTATCACTTAGTCACCCTATCGTTGCACCATAACCTGAGGTAATTTATGCATTTTTGAGTTCCTTAAATGAATTGTCTATTTAATTATTTGAGATCGATTTTATGAATATAATCAAGAACCATATAAATAATAAAACTTCGAAATTTCAATTTTTGACTTTGCAAATAAAGCTGTTTTTTTTTGCTTCTGAAAAAAAAACTAGAATTGAAATACGAAGTTTGTATAACTTATTTATTTCTTTTTAAGAAGTAATTTTTCACTATATTAAATTGTATTTAAAATTCAGGTTTAAATACTAAAATGTGTACGTTGTGGATTGAATAGTTTGTGTCAGACTAAATTGTATTTAAATTAGCATGTAAATTGTAATTTATAGAATTTGAATAATTGGGATTTCCTATTTTTATTTTTATTTTATATTGATTAATCATGTGGTAGACCGTCCTTATATTTCGTCTACTAAATAAATCCAAAATGTCCTCTTCGTAACGATCTATTTCAATTGTTAAATCATAAAAGGTATATTCTAAGTGATAATTAAATCCTAATTATTTAAAAAATATATCCTATTTTTTATCATCACAGTTCTAAAATAATTTCCTTGATTTTATAAAAATAAATAATAAACCATATAACACTGAATTTAGAATGACTAATTTATTATCATAAAAGTTTTTTTATTAATCATCCAAATAAATAAAAAAAAATCATGATGAAAGATCTAAAAGTTAATATTCTATAATTACACATCATATTTAAAGGTAAAATTCTTAAAAAATATATAATAATTGAGAATTGAATGATGTGTAAATAATAATTTAACATTCTTCCATTGTATCATAATTTCGAGAGTAATTTTCTATTTTTATGATGATAAAAGGTGATTTGTTTATCATTTCTGATCAGTTTCAGAAATAGGTTTGTTTCAACTCTTAACCATTCCCAAACCCTAATTCAATTAATTTTAATTTATTTGATCCTAAGAAGTGTTTCCCTTAACCAAAATAAACAACATGATTTATGTCCCTTAACTAAGTTTTATTCCTATCAAGATTCAAGACTTTCTATATAAAAAAACAAAAACAGATTTGCATCAAAACATGATCAGTATGTGCTAAGCATGAACTTGAGTATCAAAAACAGGTTTGTATCAAAGCATGATCAGTGGGAAAACAAGCAAGTCATGGAGCTTAAGTACTAAATTTTGAAACATCATAAACTATGTTAGCATGTTGTTCTTAACCAAAATTGGCATACAAGAAAATTTTGGCTTGCTTGAATCAAATTAGCATCAATATATGATTAAATTTCAAAACATGCTTGTTTCAAATTAGTATTAAAATATGATCAATTTCTAAATTTTGATCAGTTTAATGTATGTTTATAACATGTTTGCTCCAACTACTCAACTCCATAATCCTAATTCCCCCTTCTATTGATAATTCATGGATTATATTGGAAAATTCATAGTCCCAAATTTCTATCAAGTTCATTAACCATAGACCTAATTAGATTGGAGTCATGTTGATAAATCATGGTCCCGTGTGCATACAAATACAAATGAGAAGGTTTCCAGTGACACCAAAATATAGAGTAAATGAGAAACATTTCCATGTATCTATATGGTGTATGGAGTTTATGATTTCCATTGGTTTTAACTCCAATCATCTAAATTCAAGATGAAAAACCATTCCTCATAAGTAGTAAATATCCATTAAATGGAGGAAATGGTAAGCACATCCCTAACTAGGAATGACCATGTTTTGGAGCACCAAATATCAACCACCCATGTTGATAGATGCTCCCCCTCAATCAAAGCTATCCAATTCTAAAGATAAAGATTTAGGTACCCAAATTTTGGGACCTAATGCATCAACAATGAAGGACTTAGGCACCCATGCCTTAGTCAATTTCTTTCTAGCTTTTTGAACCCTAGAATCATCTTGTAGTCTAAATTGGGTTCTTGACATTAATGATATGACATTAGGTTCTTTAGGTTGGTAACCCAAACCAACCTTGTTGTAAGCCGCTTTTTACGAATTTAGAATCATATCTAATGTTTTAGAGCTTATTGAAAACTTCTCAAGAATATTCTTGAGATTTTCAATTTCGCTCTTCAAATCCTTATTCTCATCCTCAAGAGCATTAACATGTAAATCATTGTTATCATGATCCTTAGATGTTTTCAATTTGTCTACTTCTAATCTCAATAACTTAACCTTGTTCTTGGATTTTTTTAAGCAAACTAGTTAGGCATGCGATGGTTCTATAACATTTATCTAACTCGGGAGAGATTACCTCTTCATCATCCGAAGATGATGAAGCCACGGTTGAGGAGCTCCTTGATTCGTTATCACTTTCTTCTCTCGAGTCCTCTAGTGCCATGAATGCCACATGACAGTGGGTCTTCTCCTCCTCCTTTTCCTTCTTCTCCTTCTTCTTCTTTCTTCTGTCACCTGCCACAAGAGCCACACCTTTCTCTTTTGGACTTTGGTTAGAGATTTCGTGTAATTCCATTTCACAAAATAGATCTTCTAACTTAAAAAAAAAAGATTCTTGGATACCTTATAGGCATCCACCATAGATGACCACAAGGCATTCCTAGGAAATGATTTAAGGGCATACCTTACAAGATCTCGATTTTCTACCTTTTCATTGATGGAATGCAAGCCGTTGATGATTTCCTTGAACCGATCATGAAGTATACTTACAGTTTCATCTTCTTCCAAGGACAGATTTTGAAGTTGGCTGAGAAGGACATCCTTCTTGGCACTCCGGGTATCTTGAGTGCCTTCATGGAGCTCAATGAGCTTGCTCCATAGGTTTTTAGCACTTGTGAATGACCCCACCTTGATCAACACCTCCTTGGTCAACCCGCATTGCAGGGTGACCACAGATTTGGCATCGGCAGCCGACCAACTTGAGAAGTCTAGATCTTTTCCCTCAGAATCCTTTAGAGGAGAGAAACCCTCCTTCACAGCGAACCATAGGTTGATATTCATCTTGAGACAGTACTTCATCCTCGACCTCCAATATTGAAATCTGATCCGTCGAAGAAAGGAGGTCGGGTGGTGCTGAATCCTTCTCTCAAAGCCATCGTTGTTGTAAGCTCTCGGATGTTAAGCCGTTTGAACATAGCCCCAAGCTCTGATACCATTTGTTGGTGCTTGGATAGCTATAGAGGGGGGTGAATGTAGCCAGACACTCAAATCTTGCGCTTTGAAACTTTTTGCGTGATCAGATTAGCAGCGGAAACAATAACACAGAAAGAAAACAGGGAAAGAAGGCAAACCAACGCTAACACCGCGATGTACAAGGTTCGGGGATAACTTGCCCCTACTCATTGGCGTGCCCGTGAGGTGGGCGATCCCTTGATTGTCGGCAGATCAAGCCCCGGTGACCCGGATAAAAATAGCGCCTCCTTCTCGGTGGAGAAACCTCTCCACAAGCGGTCTCAAGAAGATACAAGATATGCTCACGAGACTAAGAAGGAAACTCTCACAAGAATGTAGCAGAAAAACACTTAAGCACGAAGCAACAGAGAGCACACAAACAACCCAGCCAAAACTCCTCAAGTTTTCTGTCTGTTCGTTCTTCGCCGCTCCTCTGCTTCCAGCTTCATCTTAAGCCTCTTCTCCTCGTCGTCAAGCTTCGTCAGCATCCCCTAAGCACAGCCTGAACCCACTGACCTCCCTGAGCACTCAGTCCACTGAAGACCTCTTCAGCTGAGCCTCCGTCAGTCGCCAGTCGCGCCTCAGAAGCCGTTGAAACCTGAGAAGAGAATGCATACAAACCTACCCAATGGAAAGTCCCCATTTGACTCTCCTCCATTGTTTGAATCATCCCTGTAAAGTCTGCACACTCCAACAGAAGCTTAGCAAATGCATATCAAACAATATCACACAATATCAGCAGGTAGCAGAGAAAACGCAGACGCAATCAGAAGTCTAACAACGATTTCAAATTAAAGTTACAGCTACTGATCGGTCACCAGACCGATCAGAGAGGACCCGATCGGTCACCAGACCGATCAAGGTTAGCCCTGACCGATCAGGCTCTAGCCTGATCGGTCCACAGTGAGAAAATAGGGATCGCGAACTTATCTGTGATCGATCACACTGACCGATCACAGCTCAGGGATCGGTCACCAGACGGATCCTCAATTAGTTGGGTTTCCTCCAACTTCCACAGCGACAAGGGCATGATCCATCTCCAGACCGATCAAGTTGTGCCCTGATCGGTCTGGTGACCGATCAGGTCACTCCCTGACCGATCGGGAGCCATCCTAATCGGTCAAGGTGAGAAACGTCGCGACAATTTGATTGGTCACACTGACTGATCAAAGTTCCTCACAAAACCCACTCAGAACCCATCTGAACTCTCCCTGATCGGTCACCAAACCGATCAGAGGCCAAACAGAAACCTTTCTGTTCTCTCTCTGATCGGTCACCAGACCGATCAGACTTCCCTGGATCGGTCACCAGACCGAGCCACAACAGGAGTTCGTGCCAACTCCCTGATCGGTCACCGGACCGATCCAACTCCCATAAATTCGACCCTGAGTCCAAAGAACAGCCTCCCTAGCTTTCTCTGACTCGTGCTCAGTCCCCCGGACCAAGACTAGTCCGTGCCCATCTTCACTCACCGGGGCTTCATTCAACCTAGCTTCACTCACTAGGACCTGGCTTCACTCACCAGGATTTCATTCACCTGGCTTCACTCACCGGGACCCGACTTCACTCACCGGGACCCGACTTCACTCACCGGGATTTCATTCACCTGGCTTCACTCACTAGGACCCGGCTTCACTCACCGGGATTTCACTCACTGGGATTTCACTCACCTGGCTTCAATCACCAGGATCCGGCTTCACTCACCAGGATTTCAATTCACCTGGCTTCACTCACCAGGACTCGGCTGTTGATGCAGACTGACCCTGATTGTTGTTTTGGTGTTGACACCGATTTAAGTTTGATTTAAGTTTGAGTGATTCGGTTTAAGTCCTGGTCGGGGGCTGGGCACTAAAATCCTAGTGAGTGAAGCGGGGTCCTGGTGAGTGAAGCCAGGTGATTGAAGTCCTAGTGAGTGAAGCTAGGTTGAAATCCCGGTGAGTGAAGCCGGGTCCTGGTGAGTGAAGCCAGGTGACTGAAATGATGGTGAGTGAAGCCAAGTCCTAGCTTGGAGGGCTAGGTGTGAAAAGTCCTAACTTGGAGAGTTAGGTGTGAAAAAGTCCTAGCTTGGAGGGCTAGGTGTGAAAAATCCTAGCTTGGAGGGCTAGGTGTGGAAATTCTTAACCTGGAGGGTTAGGTGTGGAAAAGTCCTAGCCTGGAGGGCTAGGTGTGGAAATTCCTAACCTGGAGGGTTAGGTGCGGAAAAGTCCTAGCTTGGAGGGCTAGGTGTGAAAAGTCCTAACCTGGAGGGTTAGGTGTGAAAAAGTCCTAGCTTGGAGGGCTAGATGTGAAAAGTCCTAACTTGGAGGGTTAGGTGTGGAAAAGTCCTAGCTTGGAGGGCTAGGTGTGGATTTGACTTTGCCTGGATTGGTCTGGTGACCGATCAGGGAAGTTGACATGGTGTTTCCTCGTGCATCGGTCTGGTGACCGATCCAACTATGTCTGATCGGTCTGGTGACTGATCAAGGAGAGAACAGAAACCTTAGTTGGATTCTGTTCAGCCCCAGATCGGTCTGGTGACCGATCCAGAGTGCCAGAATGGTCTGGTGACCGATCAGGGAGAGAACAGAAACCTTGGTTGGATTCTGTTCAGCCCCAGATTGGTCTGGTGACCGATCAGGGAGAGAACAGAAACCTTGGTTAGATTCTGTTCAGCCCCAGATTGGTCTAGCGACTAACCCAGAATGCCAGAACAATCCGGTGACCGATCCACGACCTAGGATCAAATGTCCGCGATTTCGGATTTCTCTTAGTGGACTGATCAGGCTGGAGCCTGATCGGTCTGTGCCTATTCTAATCGGTCCGGTGACCGATCAGGCTTCACTCTGATCGGTCCGGTGACCGATCAATAGCTATAACTTTAATTCGAAATCACTGTCAGACGCTCTGATCGCGTCTGTTTTCTCTATGCTTTCTCTGATACACTGTGATTTCCTTGTGATATGCTTTGCTAAGTGTCTGATTGAGTGTGCAGGTGACAGGGATGGATTCAAACACTCAAGGAGAGTCAAAGGGAGACTTTCCATCGACCAGGTTTGGATGCTTTCGTTTCTCAGGTCTCAACGGACGCTGGCACTGCTGGAAGCTAACCTGGGGCTCGACTGGGGCTCAGCTGAGGAGAGGTCAGGGAGCCCAGGAGAGGTCAGGTAGCTGGGCTGTGCAGATGAGTAGCTGGGAGCTGCAAAGGAGCGTCTGGCGACAACAGCAGCAGGTTAAGTGGCTGGTGATGAAGAGAAGAGAGGAAGTCTCTGCGTGTGATATCTTCTTGCTTCAGCAACAACTGAGAACGAGGTTGCTACTACACACATTCTGATCCTTGAAGCAACCTGTAGAGAATTTGTATACTTGAGCACTTGGAAGAGAAACAAGGAGCTTGGCGAGTCCATCAGCGAGAAGACACGAAGAAGGGAGTTCTTGCATGAGATCTGCGCTGGGTGGAGCTCAGTGAGGAGTTTGCTTGTATTCTTGCTGTCCTAAGTGCTAAGTAAGATCCCTTCTTGTGTTTCATTGTGCTTAACACTTTATCCCTGTTGAAACGCTGTGGAGAGGTTACTCCACCGAGAAGGAGGTTGCATCTTATCCGGATTTTCCGGGGCTTGATCTGCCGACGATCAAGGGATCACCCACTTTAAGGGCACGCCAAGGAGTAGAGACAAGTTATCCCCGAACCTTGTAAATCCTCTTTGTTAGAGTTTGTAGTTTGCTTTTCATTTCTGCAATTTATACTCTGTTTTGTTCTTGCTTTCGCTGTGCTACTAACCCTAAGTGCAGAAGTGCAAAAGAGAAAGCGATTTTGTGTCTGGCTACATTCACCCCCCCCCCTCTCTAGCCATCCAAGCACCAATACCGGCTTCACTCACCGGGATTTCAGTCAACCTGGCTTCACTCACTAGGATTTCAATCACTCTGTGCCCAGTCCCCGACCAGGACTTAATCCGAATTCACTCAACCAAACTTAAATCGTTGTCAACACCAAAACAACAATCGCGCCAGACTGCATCAACAGTATGTACCGAGAATGAACACAAAGACTTAATCAAATTTTGATCTCAAACTTTATTTTTTTATGATGACAAAAGATGATTTGTTTGTCCTCAGCGCTCCCGTCTATCCGTCTTATGATCAACAAGAAGTAGGTAAATTACGGGGGCTATTAGGATGGGATACTGTGATTAGTGCATGGAAAAGATAAGCACATTAACTTTATCAGATTTTGATCTTTAAATTTTAAAATGATAATATATATATATTAACTATCAATTTATCTAGTAAGACTCAGATCTTAATTTTTTTTTTAATGTCCTTAAGGAACTAGTCGATTCTTTATTTACTAAATTTATTAAAAATTTTAATTTTATTGCACTTATTATTAATAAAACATTCAACCTTTATTAATTTAAAATATTATTAATAAAACATTCAACCTTTATTAATTTAAAATAATTTTATTGCACGTATTATTAATAAAACATTCAACTTTTATTGATTTAAAATGCTGACCGCTAAATAGATTTGAATGTATAAAAATTCGTGTCTATATATATTTTATTGTTAATCATGATAATTATTTTTTACTTTTTTAACTCCACCATCGTTAGTAGACTTTAGATAATTAAAATAGTCATAAATAAGTTTGCATTCAGTTTAATGAGAGATGATGTTTTTATTTAATATTACATCGATTATGAATATTTTGTTTTATAATTCATAAATAATATTTTTTAAAAAATTATTCCAATTATAATTATAATCTTGATTCTTTGGTTTTTATTTAGATAAATAAAAATGAAATATACGTGCATATTTATAATATTATTCATGTAGGCTATTTTAATAACTTATTATTTTTCTAACTTCATATATATTATTTATAATTTTAAAAGAAAAAAATACAAAATTATATTTGCAATCATCATTATAATAATGTATAAATAAATTCTAACATTCAAGTACTTGTCGTTATAGTATAGTGGTGAATATTTCTGTCTGTCATGCGGGTGCCCTAGGTTCAATCCCTAACAACGGTGCTTTAGTTTTTTGTATCCGTCGTCGGTGCCAAAATCCTAACACAATACTCTTTCATCAATAGTCATGTTTTTCCCCCTTTTTTTCGTTGTCTCTCACATTTGAGATTTTCTTCCATTGCGATTAATCGTCTTTGAATTTGCTTAGGAGGAGATTACAAGTATGTGGTGGAGCTATAGCGGAAGAAACAATTCGCATGTGATGCGGTTCTTGTATTGCCAGCTACCATCGATTGTTCGTGTCACCCGATTGACCCGCCCCAACAAGGTTCGACGACTTGGTTACAAACCAAGCAGTTAAAGTCAAAATAAAAAAGATTATTTTGGGTTTACTACATATCAAAATGTCACTCAATTTTTGTTTGTTCGTTTCAAGTGAATGTGTATGACCTTCTAGTTAGCAATACTTAAAATTTATATATTGGCAAGGTTACTTGCGTCGAAGATAAAAGGGAAAGTGACAAAAAAAGAGAGCATAAATGATGGAACTTCCTATGTAATTTTGTGATCCTATCCCTCCTTTTCCTCATCTTTTCCATTCAAGTGATTGAACACTAAGAATAACTGTGATTGTGGTGATTACAAGAAATAGATTAGGAATTCTGCTACTATTCTTGATCCTGTTTTGTGATCTTGTTAGAGTGTTCCTGAGTACTGTAGTTATTTACTTCTGATACTTAATCAGTCTCTCAAGCAGTATGGAACTCACGTTGCATTACTACAAGTGATAATTCCACTTGCAGTATACCTGATTGATTTGTCACTACAAAACGGGTCCTTTTTTAATCACAGGAAAGCATGCTATACTGAATTAAGAATCACAAAGAGGTTCTATATAGGTAATTACTAGATACTTAGATACTGACAATCGATCACCTGATTTCTCTATTTATCATGTGAAATTTTTTTGGATATAGTTGTGTCAGGCAGTTGGATCCACACCAATGTCAAATAATACTCACGCACAATCCGAGCAACATAGGCATCAGCAATAGAGAACCATATGACAGTCAAAGTTAAGATGAATCCTCTTGTGGTTCCACCGAAGTAAATCTTAGTTTGAGTGTTTTTTGGCCTATTCATTTTCAAGTGTATCACAAATTTCAAGTGATTTTACAGAAAGCCCGTTGACTTAGAAGGATAAGGTGAGTTTTGGTCTGTTGAGGATGGCCTGAGTCTGATCATCTTTGTGAAGCGCATCCCCATGCTAATTTAGATGTTAAAATACCTCTTAAGGCTTCATGTTCTGTTTTGGCAACAATTATAGAGAAATATATTATAGCTATAATCTATTTGCGTGGAAACATTGTTGCTCAAGTGCAATCCACGCTGCCATATAATTACATGATTACATCATAATGTCTTGTTACATGCAGGGATATGTCAGTTATTGTGTGAGTTAGTTCTGGTGGCCGGAGAAAGAGGCCACAACCAAGGGTTTGTCTATGATTTATCTCCTTGGTGTTGGTTTTAGAACGGACTAATGTGGGCGCTGGCGACGAATGGTATCATCTTTTTTATGACAAGCCCACTTCAACTGGCAATAAAGTATTGTGGCCGTCGTCTTTGTCATAGTGGCAAAGGTCATCGGCTCACAGAGCAACCTGAAAGGGGAATCAGACATTATCTCTTGCAGATTTCTTTAGCATCATCATTTCTATCCCTCTCCTTCATATAAGTATATATTTGCAAGCCAATGTAATATAGAATTGAAGGAAGACCAGGTCAAGAAATTAATGGAATAGTATATAATTGAGGGATTTGTGATCGACAAGATTAAATTCTAATTGATGTGAAAGTAGTTGTGATTGACAAGATTAAATCTCTCTTTTTATTATTCCCGCGTAATCATATTAACAACAATTAATATCTTCAATATTAAATTTGTGGTCACACCTGCACTTCAATACCTTCTATATAGATTTTGAGCATTTAAAATCACTCGCAAAGCATTTATTGGTTGATTATATTTTCAATTCTAGCTAGGATTATAGACAAGATCATTAAATTGTGTAGAGTGTTTTTCTCCGATTAATTTTGGAGATAGACGGGTATATTTGATGTGCAACTTAGTCAATTATTTAATTTATAATTATTTAGAATGGTAAAAAATTATTTATTAGTTTATAAAATAAATTTAATCATTAAATATATAATCAATTAGTAATTACTTAAAAATTAATTAATTAATTTTAATATAACAATGAAAATTTTAAAAATGATTAATTAATTTAATCATTGAATTGACAGATTAATTACACTTTTACAAAATTTAATCGATTAATTATTGAATATATAATTATTTTATTAGTTTAATGGTTGAATGGAGATAAGCATTAATTAAGAATAGGTATGCATTAATTATATTCTTAATTTATATAAACTTAATTATTATAAATAAGTAAATGATTAATAATTTTTTTCTTTTAGTTTATTTATCTTTTTAATTCTGAGTTTTATATACTCTGCCCCAGGTTGTGAGGGAAAAGTCTTGCTCCTAACCCTTCGCTATCACCGGATAGAGGAGGGGACCCTATTGCTGCATCGTGACCTATAATCCACTAACGAAGAGTGGAACTAAGACTACATGATAGGGTAATGTGGCAAGTCTGACGACCTATCTCAACTACCAGGGAGTCAAGGTTGCCTACGTATGTCCCTACTCCTGTAGCATGTATAACCACCCATCTCAACCACTAGAGAGTCAAGGGTCCTCTACATATGCTACATGCAGAGATGATGCATGCATGTTACGGTCTCATGCATCACCTACTATCTAATCCTACTATTATTATCATGATATGTAGTAGTCCAAGTAATAATCACGCACCATATCCTAATATCAAAATCATCAATACTTAGATGCAAATGAAATATCAAATATCAAAATCATCATCTTTTTCATCTTCATTATCCAAATCTATGTCATCAGCTCCATCGCTTGATTTGTATCCATCAGTATCTTCTTCTTCAATTTCATCATCAAGGTTAATCTCTTCTTCATCGACAAGATTAGTTTGAGCCAAAATTTATTTTCTTTTTGCTGAAGCAGATGATGATGCTCCTTTTGAAGAAGATGCATTCTAAGATCGAAAGCCATATGCACTTTCACCGACCCCAGATGCTCGTGCTACATCACTCCAACGCAAATCTTCACCTTCAAAGACAAAATCATTTTCATTGTCTTTATCACTGTCATCTAATTTTCCCAACAACCATTCATTACTATCATCTATCTCTGACAAAGAAATAGGATCAATCTTATCTCGCTTGTCATATCTACGCCTCAAAGCTCTATTATACTTGATATATACCAAATTATTCAATCGTTGTTGAGATAACCTATTTCTCTTCTTGGAATGTATCTACAAAAAAAATTAAGAAATCAAAGGTTAAGTCCATAATATAATTTTCAATAAGTATTAAAAAAACTCTAACTTACATGTTCAAAAACACTCCAATTACGTTCACAGTCACAAGCAAAGCATGTGAGGTTTAAAATTTTCATTGCAAATGTTTTTAATTCAGGCGTTGATGCACCATAAGAAGACCACCAATCAGCTTGAAACACACAAAACATATAAATTATAAGATTAACTTTATTGTAATAATATCGTCCAATATTGAAATATCACAACAAATTATTTAAAAATTTACCTGGTGATTTTAAAGTTCTTTGTCTGATAGCCATTAGCAAACCAAAAAGTCCTTCTGCTTTCTTGTACTTTTCCAATTGATTCGTGATCTGATCTTGTAAATCCTCACCTCTCACCAATCTAGATATGCACTTGTACAAACCCTCCATCACTTCTGTATCATTTTCTATGTCAGCGTTTGAGTAAAAACACTCTGGATTCAAGAAATATCCAGCTGCATGCAAAGGTCGATGGAGTCGAATGTTCCATCTTTTGTCAATGAATTCAAAAACACTTCGATATTTCTCTTCATTATTGTTAAATGACGCAACAATAGCTTCTTTAGCTCTGTCCATTGACTCATAAATATAACCCATAGGAGATCTTTTTTCACCATCTACTAGTCGCAATACTTTCACCAATGGGCCACCAACTTTTAATGCAAAAATCATATTTTTCCAAAACGAAGGCATCAATATCACTTCTGCTACACGTTTTCTTGTAGCCTCCTTCGAAAATCGACTATTTGCCCACTTTTCAGATGTAAACATCTTTCTCAGATTTGCTTGTTGTACATGAAACCACTTTAAAGTCAAAAAAGCGGTTGCAAAACATGTCTTTGCGGTTCTTACCATGTCTCTCTGCCTAGTAAACTCTCTCCTCATGCTCAATACTTGTGGTCTGTTATAATTATAATCATTCACCATCAACGCTCGTTCATGCAGTTTTCTTAGATGTGGAATTTTGAATATATCCTCGAGCAACAAATCTAAACAATGAGCTGGACAAGGAGTCCAGTACAAGTGTGGAAATCGATTTTCCAAAAGACGACCTAAAAAAAATAAAATTAGTCAAAAAATAAAAATATGATCCAAATATCCAATTATTAATTGAAACTTGAAAATAATATATATTTAAAATATTACTTGCACTGACATTGCAACTTGTATTATCTGTTACGATCTAAACCATATTTTTTTCTCCAATGCGATACACAAATTTAGAAAGTAACTCAAACATTTTGTCAGCTCTGTGAGAATAGCCTGAAGCATCAACTGATTCAACAAAAACACTACCTTTGGGACCGTTTACCAAAAAATTTATAAGAGTCCTACCCTTTTTATCTGTCCATCCATCTGCCATGATTATGCACCCAAACTTAGCATGATCTTCTTCGTGGGATTTGAGGAGCAAATTCGTATTTTCCAACTGTTTCTTTAAATACTTAACTCTCACTTCATGATATGATGGAGGTTTCATCCCAGATCCAAATTGTCCAATAGCTTCAATACAAGGCTCAAAAGAATCATATTTAACAACATTGAAAGGAATTCCAGCATCATACATCCATCTTGCAAATTTCTCAACTGCAATATCTCTCAACTTCTTTTTATTTTCATCAAATTGTCCTTTATTTTTTGCACGTCTTTGTTTGACAATTTCATCAACATCTTTCATAAAATAAAGATTAATAGATCCAGTTTATTTGCACTTTTTACCTTGGACCGTAGGATGGATGCTTGAATCAGATATTGGTCGTTTTCCTTTCACTTTACTTTGATGGTCATCTTCATGTTCTTCCAAATCTTCCAAATCATCAATATCATCAGAATGCGGAATATTATCCATTTGATTTTTCAAATTACTATTTTCTTACATGAACTCTCTAATTTCTTCTTTAACATGCTCGGGATATTTCGAACAAGCTTTTACATTTCTATTGCCTCCAACTAAATACAGTTTGTGTCGATAAATTCCGTCATTTGTTATTTTACCACAAAAAATACAAGTGACAATATTTGGATTTTTAGGATCTGAACATGTTGCATAATTCCAAGTAATGTCTTTTCGATTAGATGGAATTACTATATTTGACATGGTTTAGAATCAACTCAATCAACGCCGCTGAAAATTGAAATCAATAACAATAAATCAATAATAATCAATGAATAACAAATATATATATAATACTGGAAAAAATTATTATTAAAATATAAATCTGATTTATATGAATTAATTAAATTTATTATAATTTTTTAAATATGATTTAATTATTTAAATATAATTCATATAAATATAATTTAAATATTATAATTCATATAAATCNCGCTTCGTGGTAAGAATCCGCTACAGTGTCTTGTTTGGAACTCTTCCAACTTACTGCGCCTCCATTCAAAGTAAATACGTATCCAGACTGCGATTTGGAGTCATCCTTATCTGTCTGGAAACTGGCATCTGTATACCCACGTATTTCAAATCTCCTTCTCCATATATTAGAAATACATCCTTAGTTCTTCTTAAGTACTTAAGGATTGTCTTAACAGCCGCCCAATGATCCATTCCTGGATCAGATTGGTATCTGCTCGTGACGCTCAGAGCATACGATACATCGGGCCTAGTACATAACATAGCATACATGATAGATCCTATTGCGGATGCATAGGGAATCTTATTCATGCTAATCCTCTCGTCTTCTGTGCGCGGACACATAGACTTCGAAAGGTTGATCCCATGCCTGATGGGAAGGTAACCTTTCTTGGATTCCGACATGCTAAACCTTTTTAGCACTCGGTCTATATATGTAGACTGCGAAAGACCAAGCAACCGTTTTGATCTATCTCTATAGATTCTAATCCCAAGGATATAGGTTGCTTCTCCCAGGTCTTTCATGGAGAAAGTTTTGGACAACCAAATCTTAACTGTCTGTAAAACTGATATATCGTTTCCTATAAGTAAGATGTCATCGACATATAATACTAGGAATACGACTGCACTCCCACTAACCTTCTTGTACACACAAGGTTCGTCAGGATTTTGTGAGAAATCAAACTCTTTGATTGTCTCATCAAAACGGATGTTCCAGCTCCTAGATGCTTGCTTTAGTCCATATATGGATCGTCGAAGCTTGCATACCTTGGTTTTATCAACCGATGTGAAACCTTCAGGTTGTATCATGTATACATCCTCAAGTAGGTTTCCATTAAGGAAAGCTGTTTTCACATCCATTTGCCATATCTCATAATCATAATGAGCTGCTATGGCTAGGAGCATCCGAATGGATTTAAGCATAGCTACTGGCGAATAGGTTTCGTCATAATCAACTCCTTGTTTTTGACGATATCCTTTTGCCACTAATCTAGCCTTAAAGGTAACAACATTACCTTCCATGTCGGTTTTCTTCTTGAAAACCCACTTGCACCCTATGGGTTTAATCCCTTCAGGTGGGTTAACCAAGTCCCATACTTGATTTTCATACATGGAATCCATTTCCGACTTCATGGCCTCAAGCCATTTGTCCCTTTCTGAATTTTTCAGAACATCTTCATAACTGATAGGTTCGTCATCGCCAATGAGCAACACGTCGTTCGATTCACTTACGAGAAATCCGTATCTCTCTGGAATGTTGCGTGTCCTATCAGACCTACGAAGAGGAGGTGTAGTTTTAGGTTCAACTGATAGCTCATCACTATGAATTATCGGTTGTGGGCCTAGACTAGGTGTCTCTGTGATGTCTATTGGAGTTTCTTGAACTTCATCAAGTTCAATCCCACTCCCACTGTTTTCTTGCAAAAGAAACTCTTTCTCTAGAAATACAGCATGCCTTGAAACAAACACCTTTTGTTCCAAGGGATGATAGAATTGGTAACCCTTCGTTTCCTTAGGGTATCCAATAAATAGACATTTATCAGACTTAGCATCCAATTTGTCTGATACAACCCGCTTCACATAAGCAGGACAACCCCATATCTTAAGGTGAGTTAAGTGAGGTTTCTTACTATTCCAAATCTCATATGGAGTAGTAGAGACTACCTTGGTCGGGACTCTGTTTAGCAAGTAAACAGCTGTCTTAAGTGCATAGCCCCAAAAGGATTTTGGAAGAGTTGCATGATTCATCATAGACCTAACCATGTCCATCAAGGTTCGGTTGCGCCTCTCAGATACACCATTATGCTGTGGTGTATACGGCGGAGTCCATTGGGACAATATCCCATTGTCCCTTAGATAATCTTGAAACTCTTGACTTAAGTATTCACCACCTCGATCGGATCGAAGTATTTTAATACTTTTGCCAAGCTGTTTCTCTACTTCATTTCTGAACTCTTTGAATTTCTCAAAGGCTTCAGATTTGTGTTTCATCAAGAACACATACCCGAATCGTGAGTGATCATCGATGAAGGTGATGAAGTAGCTATAGCCTCCTTGTGAAAGAGTTGACATTGGTCCACATACATCGGTATGTATTAGACCAAGCAATTCTCCCACTGGATTACCTTTTCCGGGAAAGGGTAATTTGGTCATCTTGCCTTTTAAGCATGATTCGCATGTATCAAATGAACCGGGTTCAAATGATTCCAAAATTCCACATCGGTGTAATTCGGTCATGCGTTTCTTACTTATATGGCCAAGACGACAGTGCCACGTGTAGGAGTCTATTTGATTATCTATTCGAGCACGTTTGTTGCTTACTTCGATATTGAAAACGTCACTGGATAAATCTAACGTGTAGATGCCATTGCACAAAGTTCCATTCCCATAAAGAACGCCATTTAAAGTTATGTAACAACAATTGTTACTGAAAGTTAAATGATAACCCTTTTCATTCAAACATGAAATAGATACAATGTTCTTTATTAACGAAGGAACGAAATAACAATTATCCAATTCTAAGACACGTCCAGTTGGGAGCTTTAGCAAATATGTTCCGATGGCAATAGCAGCAATCCTTGCTCCATTTCCAACCCGCAAATTCGCTTCTCCCTTGACGAGCCTTCTTCTATTCCTTAGCCCCTGTATGTCATTACATATATGTGAGCTACACCCAGTATCAAGTACCCAGGTATCTGAGGAAATAGAGTGACATTCAATAACGAAGATACCTGAAGAGGATGGGGCATCGGATGCCTTCTTCTTCACGGACTCAAGATAAATCTTGCAGTTTCTTCGCCAGTGACCTTCCTTGCCACAGTGATGGCAAGTTCCTTTTGGTTTCTTTTCAGTTTTCTTGGCCTTTTTCTTCTTCCCTTTGTTCTGTTCTTTGGCCTTCCTCTTAGAACCTTTCTTCGAGGAACCAACTAACAGTACCGCTTTTTGATCTGGCTTTACAGAAGGCTCCACAGTCTTCAGCATGTTGATCAACTCAGGAATTGTAGTCTCCAGTTTGTTCATCCGATAGTTCATCACAAATTGTGAACAACTCTTGGACAAACAACTCAGAATTAAGTCAATACTTAGTTCATGATCCATTGCAAAACCGAGTGCGCTCAGTCGCTCAATGTACCCCAACATCTTTAACACAAACTGCGAGGCAGAAGTGCCTTCCTGCATCTTAGTGGTGAAGAGGAGTCTGGAGACTTCGAACCTTTCGGATCTCGCCTGCTCTTCAAACAACTCATGAAGATGGAAGATGATGGTATTAGCATCCATATGCTCATGTTGCTTTTGCAACTCAGTACCATAGAGGCTAGCATGATGCAACTCGCAAGTTCAGAATCGGTCACATGTTTCTGATAGGCCAACAATTGGTCTGGAGTTGCATTTTCTGGAGGATGGGTGGGAAGTTGTTCTTCAAGGACATAAGCAAGCTTCTCTGCCTTGAGGACTATCCTCAGGTTTCGAAGCCAGTCCATGTAGTTCGGCCCAGTCAGTTTATTTGTGTCCAAAATGGAACGCAAGTTCAGAGAAGACATGATCGAGTGATTATCCTAGAAATACAAATTGAGATTATGTGAGAAGATTTATTAATGAATGTATCAACATACATAAATAAAATCCTATTTATTTTTCAAATTGAATAACCCTTATTATCAATTCGGGAGATCGTAGGAATATCTCCAAATAGGTTGATATCCAACCATAGACAAGAATCACCATGGCTGTGGCCATCAAGTTTTCCTTAGTATGAAGGTAGGTATTATACCGATTACATATCACATATATGTAACTATCACGTTATGCTATCAACTAATTGAATGTTTGCATAAATCATTGGGTTGTTAACTCATTAACAAGTATGCATCATATACATAGCACCCAACTGCACCTCTCTTCACATCGACCTTGGCTGTGGCACAACAAATCGATGCTCCAAGCTTAAGGCTGACCCATTAATCAAGAAATAGTTTTAACATGGTTGGAGCTCATTCAACCGTTTAGTCAGGCTTGGATGTGTCCAACAACCAAAACTAAGGATTGACCTCTGACTCCAACTATATTATTCATAAACTAATCCATGGTTTGAACATGTTAAGGTTCAAGTTGGGCATGGATGTGTCCATCAACCCAACGAGAAACAAAACTCCGATTCTAACCATATTAATGGAAGGTGTTGGCCTTAATATTTTGTAAGGGGTTTTGGTCTCATCTTTTCCTTTTAATGCACATTCATGACATATGTCATGACTAACGATTTCCTTAATAAAGTATGTATGTGACTTAATTTATCAAGTCTCATGAATTGAATTAGGAACCGGATTTCCTTAATTCTAATTTCACACTTTATTAAAGGAATTGTTTTGGGAAACAATTTCCTAAATTGTCATAATTAATTTCGGAAATAATATGTTCAAGACTTTGATTTCTCTAAATCAAACTTATTAAATTAAGAGACAATTCCCTTAATTCAACACATATTATTTTCATGAAAATCTCATTTAAGAAACTCTATAGGAAACCTTTTCCTAATTAATTTTGGAGACAACAATATGTAAGAGCATCACCTCTTAAAACATATTTTATTCATGGATTTGATTAATTACAACAAATCGTTTTCTAAGGGTGGCTCCCCGAGGCTCAGATACCCAAAGAAAAGTAAAGTGTTGTAAATCCAATTGGACGGCTCCCCGAGGCTCAATCCAAATCAAACATGACAATTTCAATTAAAATTGGGAAATTAAATTACAACATCTAACTTTAAATTGGACGGCTCCCCGAGGCTCAATCCAAAATAAAGAATTTTGTTGTCAATTTAAAAACCAATTCAAATTTAATTGTCAATTAACTATCCATGAATTTGTCTAGACTTTCTTAAAAGAAAGTGCCCAAAATTGCGAGATTTCGAAAATGGGTTTTCAGAATAATTGTAAGTTTTTGGTACAAAGAAAACTTACATATTTCCAAAGTTGAAAAATTTCTAAAATAGAAAAATTTCCAAGATTAGAAAGTTTCCAAAGATGGGAAATTTTCACAATTATTATAAAAATTTAGAAACTAGAAAATTTCAAACGTTTGCGAAATTTCATGAGGATTTCCAAACTTTGAAATTCCTAATTCTAAAATTTATTATAATTTGAAAGTTTCCATAATTGGAAAAATTTTCCGAAATTGAGATCATGATAAAGTTTTCCACAAAACAATTATATGATTAAGTCGAACACTAACCGGCTCTGATACCACTGTTGGGACCGGGTGCATGTCGACAAGGATACGAGTTCGTAAAATTTAAAATTTTTACGTGCAGCGGAAGAGTTTGCATAAAATAATTTCCTAAATTATTTTAACTTCGTATCTAGCATGCAATCTTATGGTGTGTTGACATAATCATAAAATAAAACATTGCGGAATAGTAAACAAATTTACTAAGTACCTCTCGTAACTCGAAGTAAGGGACGAGATCCAACCGTAGCGTCCCTTGGAAGCTCCGCCTCTATTCGCGTCCACGCCGAGTTCTCTTCGGGATGACTTCACAAAGTCACGAGTTTTGTGCCGATGAGAACTACTAGATTCTCGGAAGGCACAACTAGAAGGACAAGAGAAAAATTAGGAAAACTAACCAACGAAGTAACGGAATCAAATTCCGAGAAGAGAGGAGTCGCTATCCGCTTCTTCTTCTTCGTGTTCGGGTTCTCCTTCTCCTTGAAAGCTCACGCCAACTCTCTTGGATGATGGTTGTGTGCGCCGGCCCTAATCCACAAGGATGGGGCGCCGGCCCTAATGTGAAGGAGAAGAAGATGAGGAGAGAAGAGAATAAAAGAGAGAGAGGGAGAGCTCTAATTAATCTCTTGATTAATTGATTGATCTAAAGGGCTAGCCTTTGGTTCCTTTATATAGTAGCAACTCTTTGCTAAGTCTCTCTCTAAACGGAATTAGTTATAAGAAATTTATCCTATAAATTTTCTTAACTAATTATTCCGTTTAAACCAAGTCTTTATTATAAACTAATTTATAATAAAACTTATTCTTTTCTCTCTTTAAATTATGGAATAAATTTTTATAAGAAATTTATAAACTTTCTTATTATGATAAAATCAATTCATAATTGATTTTATAAAATTAAAATAAACCAATTCATGGATTATTTTAACTTCCATAAAAAGAATAAATTTCTACAAATTTATTTATATAAATTTTCTTTATACAAATTTATTTATCCATAATTTATAAAATAAACCGCGCTAGATTTATTTTATTAATTAAACCAATTAAATTGGTTTAATCTCCTTTAATGGCCGGCCACCACAAGGAGGGTTAGCACCTCCTTTGGCCGGCCAAACCAACCCGAACCGGTCGCGAATTAAACTCATTTAATTCACCCAAAAAGCCTTCAAAAGACTTAGCAATTTTTAGCTTCCATTGCGCCTCTGACCAACTCAGATTCGACTTATTTCTCTTGATCGGAAAATCCAATTTTCAACTCGTTTTAAATCCCTCGGATTACTCGTATTGCGTGTGACTAAATAGGCTTTCGATTTATGTTGGCAGTCTATAATTAACCCATTAATTATAGAACGATCATGAGTGGCACCTAGTAGTACATCATGATCCCCAATTAATCGAAAGATCAACGGTTTGACCCCAGAAGAAATTATTCTGAAACCCTTCAGCAGCTCTAATGAATCGTGCCTCATTCCCTTCACCACCTTATACCCACTTGGTTCAGGACACGGTCTATGGTGTCAGTCCCCACTAGGCTGACTACGTCACACCTAGCCCAAGTAGTGTCTTCCTCGTCCTTTGGATTTCTAATTACTCTCATGTATTTAAGAGACTCGCACTCTTAACATGATATGCTCTGGCCAGAGGCTTTGAGTAACAATCCGACGATAGGCCTGGGTATACATCTCCTCGCAAGGAGTGGTGAATCCTTTGTAGGCTATTCAAACATCTTCGGGCACTTCGGCTTATACCCAATCATCCTGGGTCCACACCTCCTTGGAGATGCTTGCTTAAGATGTCAAAGTATAAGTCTCCATGACCAAGATGACTTGAACACCGCAAGTCAAAGGAACATCGCACTTAAGCCGCAGTAAGATCTTCATTGACATATCTACATGTAGATTCCCATATGAAGTCTTACAGCTAGTCACTCCAATGAACTAGTTCCCTTAACTAGCATCCATGTTTATCTCCGGACATCCCAATGTCACCAGCCAGTGAGAATCAGCTGATTAGAGAATAACCCATGCTAGTCTCAACAGAATTGATAGTGTCCGTTTTTATCAATTCATCGACTAGGGATAATTTCAATACTTCACAATTGCACATTAGAGATAATCACTAGTTGTGATCCCATCACAAATTCTCTTATGCTGTGAGTTGTATTGCGGACATTCAGTAGATGAGTTCAAGATCCCAATCAAATACACAAAACATGTATACTCAAATAGTGAATTATCATTTATTAAAAATAAATGTTTACATCATAAGGCGATTGCCTTAGGACACTTCTCTCATATCACTAACAGAATGACTAGGGCAGATGAAACCCTTGTTGAGCAGCTCTTGTAATTGTTCTTACAGTTCCTTCAATTCTGCTGGCACCATACGATAAGGTGCCTTTGAAATTGGGTTAGTACCTGGAGCTAACTCAATTTCAAACTCAATTTCTCGGTTAGGAGGGAGTCCTGGTAATTCTTCAGGAAACACCTCCGAATAGTCACAAATTACCCGCACTTCTTCTTTCTTTAGTCCTTCTCTTTGCCTTGCATCTACTATATGTGCTAAATAACCAAAACATCCATTATCTAACATTCTCTGAGCTTGTAAGGTAGATAAAAACCTTTTTATCTTTCTCTTTGGGTCTCCGACAAACTCGAATGGAAGTTCTGCTTCTGGTGTGAACTTTACTCTTCTTTTTTGACATTCAATAGAAGCACTGTACTTGCTCAAGAAATCCATCCCTAAAATAATGTCGTAATCTTTCATATCAAGGACTACTAAATTACTATAGAGTTCTCGGTTGAAAATCTGAATTGGCACAGCTCTCAACCACTGAGTAGATGTCATAACTTCTCCCGAAGGTAAAGTCGTTAGGAACTTATCCTTCAGCATTTCCGATGGAATCCCTAACTTCTTGGAGAATGACATAGACACAAAAAAATGTGTTGCCCCAGTATCGAATAACACAATAGCATAATAGGATAAGATGAGTATTCGACCTGTGACCATGGTAGGAGAATTTGCCACTTCTTCCTTGGTGATGGCGAAAACTCGTGCGTTGGTCGTGACTGGTGGGGCTTTCACTCTCCCTTGATTGATGTAGGGACCCTCCAATGTTGGCTGCATCTGGTGCAACTGTGCAGGCTTACCCTCATACTGAACAAGCTGTGGTGTAGGCGGATTTGCTTTGGCAGGGCAAGCCTTCGCCATATGCCCTTCTACTCCACAGATATAGCACCCGCTCATGCCTTGGCGACATACTCCTGGGTGCATCCTCCCATACTTTAAGCATTGAGGAAATTTGGGATACTTGCTTGATGAACTTCCTTTGTTGCTTCCAAAAGTCTTTTGATCCCACTGCTTCCTTTTATTTGGGTTCCCTTTCCAGTTCTGCGGGTTACCCTGGGACTTCTGGACTGGTACTTGCTTCTGTTGCATACTGGTGGACTTTATACTGTTTATGTAATGCTTAGTGATTAAAGCACTACTTATCAGTTCTTCCGAGGTCTGCGGCCTATTAACACCGCTGGCCACATTTAAAGCTATCTCAGGCCTTAACATCTTGAGCATTAGCCTAGCTCTTTCTCTTTCTGTGCCAACCATCTCTGGGCACAGGCGAGCTAGCCGATTGAACTTCTTCACTGTTTCATCCACAGATAGTTCTCCTTGTCTGAATTTCGTGAATTCGTCATAATGCTTGTTGGTTACTCGCATGTGGAAGTACTCTTTGAAGAACTCGGTCTCGAAGTCGGCTCATGTCATCTGGCTGACATTTCTCTTGACCTTGACTCTCTCCCACCACATTCTAGCATCTCCGGTAAGGTAGAAGGAGGTGCACTTTAACTTCTCTACCTCAGGCCAGTCCAGTAGATCTATTATGCTCTCCAGAGTTTTGAACCATGCCTGAGCATCCCATGCTTCGCTTGTGCTTGAGAAGTTCTCTGGCTTCAGTTTTTGCCACTGGATGAGGTATGCTTCTTGCTTACCCCCTTTGCCGGTACTACAAATGTAACCGATGGAACTTCAGTTACAACTGGTTGTCACTACATTGGCCACCGGCGGAGTAATAGAAGCAATCTGCTGATTAGCCATCAGGGTGGCAATCACTTGCTGCTATTTTACTAACTACCTTTATAACTGAGCCACCACCTCTAAAAGATTGGGTGGTGGTACTGACTCTGTTGCCTCTTGCCCTCTAGGAGCTCGCTCCTTATTTTGGGCCTTCCTGGCACGTCCTCTTGACATTCTCTTACTCTATATCATAAAGAGAATAAGGGCATTACTTCAATAAGGGCCTTACATTACTTCACTATCATCATACTCATATAGCATAGGTTGAGACCAATAGTCAAAGAAAGACATGTATATAAAAACTAAACATATGCACTTTATTACTTGATAGGCGGCAGGATTGATGCTTGATGTCAGTGTAGCGAAAGGGCGAAAACTTGCTCTGATACCAAACCTGTAACGACCCTCTCTTCTAAACCTTAACCTTAGAGGGAGGTCACAATTTCTTCTTCTCTTTTCTTTGTTTTTCTTTTCTTTTACCTTGCTCCCAGTCGACTGCGGATAGGTGCAGTCGACTGGTGCCAGTCGACTCCCAGGCCAAATCACTCCCCCAATCTTTCTATTCGAAAGTTGGCCCTAAACCAATCAATTGGTCGAATTATCAGTCGACTGGTGTAGTCAACTCCACCTGGATTTCACTCGACTAATCTTTCTGTTCCCTTGATGCAAACTATAAGCAAATTGCTTAGTAAATAGACCATGTTCTCACAAAACATACAATCAAGATAAAACATGTTCTTGGTCAAAAGAATGCTTGCTTTTAAAATATATGTACTGAAAAATGTCATACTTAACATGAATATGCTTGTAACAAATACTTGCATTTGAAAACCTTGCTTGAAATGAAAAATGTTTAACATGCTTGAAACAAATGTTTGCTTTTAAAAACTTGAAAACTTTTATATTCTTGTACTTCAAAATATATAAACATCCTGCTGTTGGGCCCAACATAGTATCAATGCATGCATCCCTAAAAGATTTTGGGGTAGCTAGCCACTGAACCCTAATAGAGCGTCTCTACTAGGCTCGCCTAGATCTCTGTGAGCCTCGACTCGGTACATGCCACTTACAAAAGTAATATACTTAAAACTTGTAATGCTTGTGCTTATAATGCTTACTTTGCATATTCTTTGCACTTGAAAAGTGATGTTCCCAAAACTTGTTTTGAGACATATCAAGACCTTGGTCTTGTCCTCATCAATGCACCTTGCGTGCCTTAGTCCTAGAACTTGTTCTAGGGCTTCGTAAGACCTCGGTCTTACTCGAGCACCTTGCGTGCCCTAATCCCAAAACTCGTTTTGCGGAAAATCAAGACCTCAGATCACACACAAAAGGCTTAGAATCAAGTTCTACGAAGAACAACTTTTACTACAAGTGAGTGATCTACTTACCTTGTGACTTACTAACTCACTATACTAAGTGCTAGGGCTAGTGTGGAAACTTCCTTCGGGATCTACCCCTCGTCCACATCCTTCGCACGGTCGCGGATAGTTAGGCACAAAGAAGAAAAGAGGAACCCTAGGTTCTCTTCGCACACTCAAGAGGAAGAAGAAGAAGTGAGGAAACCTTTTGTTTCCTCCTCTTTCTATTCCTATATATACTAAGTGGAAGTTGAAGCAATTTCCATGAATGGGTGCTTAGGTGCCTACATGCACTTATCTTAAATTGTTTCTATATTTTAATATTATGCTTTACCGTCACCTAATGGAAACTTAAAAAATGCTAAATTAAGGGTCCTTGGTTTGAGTCTCGGCTTCGACCCTTTTTACTCTACAAAAGAAATTTTATATTTCTTTCTATTTTGGAAAAATTCTGGAAAATTTTTGGGCGTTACACATGTTAACAAGGTAAACAAACAAAATCAACTTACAAACCTAACCAATCAAATCTAACTCAATCCACACTTGAGCTCCTACACCTAGACCTATTTGATTCTCATGGAGCCAAGTCACTAAGTGGAAATCGATACTGCTTAGTAATAATTGACGACTACTCTAGATTCACCTGGGTTAAATTTTTAAAAAATCGAATATGAAACTTTTAAAATCTTTAACACTTTATGTAAAGTACTTGAAAATAAAAAAATACTAAAATTAAAAGAATAAGAAGTGACCATGGGGGAGAATTCAAAATCTAAGGATTAATAATTTCTGCAAAACTAATGGATATATACATGAATTCTCTTGCCCTAGAACCCCACAACAAAATGGTATAGTTGAAAGAAAGAATAAGACCCTTCAAGAAGCTATTAGAACTATGCTAACCTATCAAACCAACTTTGGGCAGAAGCAATAAATACAGCCAGCAAATATCCAAAATAAGATCCTAATAAATAAAAGATATAATAAAAAAACCCTATGAAATATATTATCGCAAACTACCTAATCTATACTACTTGAAAGTATTTGGGTGTAAAATGCATATCTTAAACACTAAGGACTACTTAGGAAAATTTCAATCAAAATTAACACCTAGAAGCTTTGTAGGGTATTCAACCACAAGTAGGGCATATAGGATCTATAACAAACATACCCTTAAAATTGAGAAAACGACAAATATAATATTTGATGAAGAAATGGTAACCAATCTAACTAATTCACCTAACCTAATCAATTCACCTAACCTAACCAATTCACCTAACCTAACTAATTCACCTAACTTAATCAATTCACCTAACTCAGCCAATCAACCAAACTTAACCAACTCAAATCAAGAAAGAAGATATAGAATCAATTCCTGAATCTAGCCCAAACCAACCAGATGAATCAATTATTGAACCTGAACCAATTGAACCATCATTTAGGACAAGGTTAAATCACCCAACTGACCAAATTTTAGGTGACCCAACCTTAGGTGTTAGAACGAGATCATCCTATAGAAACCTAAGTTAGATTGTTTTGATTTCTAAGATTGAATCTAAGTCAATAGAAGAAGTCTTACCTGACCTAGACTGGATTATAGTCATGCAAGAGGAATTAGCTCAATTTGAGAGAAACCAAGTCTGGGACTTAGTACCAAAAGCAAAAGGTAAGACCCTAATAGATACTAAGTGGGTTTTTAGAAATAAGTTAGATGATAAGGAAGAACTAGTTAGAAATAAAGTACGTTTAGTAGCTAAAGGGTTCAGTCAAATTGAGGGATTAGATTATGAAGAAACCTATGCACCTGTAGCTAGACTTGAATCAATTAGAATGCTTTTAGCCTACGCAACCCATAAGGGATTTAAGTTATATCAAATGGATGTTAAGTCTGCCTTCCTAAATGGATTTATAAAGGAGGAAGTTTATGTTAGTCAACCCCTAGTTTTGAGGACTTAGATCATCCTAACTAAATTTTTAGACTTTAAAAGGCCCTATATGAACTAAAGCACCTAGAGCCTAGTATGAAAGATTATCCAGTTACTTAGTTTCTAAGGGGTTTAACCAAGGCCAAATTGACCTAACCCTATTTGTTAAATCCTTAGAAAATAATATATTTATAGCCCAAATCTATATAGATGATATTATTTTTGGCTCAACTAACACAACTTTTTAAAAAGAATGTATAAAAGTAATGGAAAGTGAATTTAAAATGAGTCTAGTAGGTGAGCTAATATTTTTCTTAGGACTTCAAATTAAACAAACTAAAGATAGAAATCATGTTTACCAATTTAAATATGCTATAAATTAATTAAGAAATTTGGAATGAAAAATTCTAAAGAAATAAATACCCCTATGGCAACTAACATTAAAATAGATAGTGACCCAGAAGGAAAACCTATAGACTTAAAGCACTTTAGAAGTGCTATAGGTAGCATACATTAACTAACTACCAGCAGGCCTGATATTTTATTTAGAGTAGGTATTTATATTAGGTATAAAACTTGTGATAAGGAGTCCCACTTAAGTGCTGCCAAAAGGATATTTAGTTATGTTAAAGGTACCCTGAATGTAGGAATTTGGTATCTTAGGACCTCTAATTTTGACCTACTTGGTTACTCTAACTCAGATTATGCAGGGTGCAAATTAGATTAAAAAAATACTAGTGGAAGTTGTCAAATGTTGGGTCACAGCTTAGTTAGTTGGTGTAATAGGAAGCAACACTGTATTGCATTATCTACGACTGAAGCTGAATACATAGCCCTAGGAGAATGTGTAGCTCAACTACTATAGATGATGCATACTCTTAAGGACTTCCAACTAACCTACACTAACACTAAAGTTTATATTAATAATATTAGCTCAATTAACCTTACAAAAAATCCTATACACCATTCTAGGACTAAACATATTAAAGTAAAACATCATTTTGTTAGACAAAAGGCGAAATCGCTTGCCCCCAGCGCCCCCGCCGCACCTGTCCCAAGGCCATCACGAGAGAGGTAAATCACAGTCCTCAGAGTAATTAGTGCACAGTTGGACCGAGAATTGATACACCAAACGCCCAGAGTTTTAATCCAGTACGCCTCGCGCGACTCGAACCCAGGACCTCTTAGACAACACCCCCATGCATTAACCACTCCGGATCCCCGTGGGGACAAACATCATTTTGTTAGGGATCATATGGCTAGAGATGAAATTGTACTTACACACAGAATCTAAATCCAATTTAGCTAACATTTTTACTAAACCACTACCTGAGTCTGAGTTTAGTTCATTAAGAAGGCATCTAGGAATGTGTTCAGTAGAATAGCTTTTATCTATTTTTTGCTTTATTAAAATAATTTTTTGTTACTTTTCAAAAATCATTTTCTTTAACTATTTCTCGAAAATTATTTTCTTTATCTATTTTTCAAAAATTATTGTCCTTAACTGTTTTACAAAAAGTCATGTTTTCTTTTCCCAAGAAACTTTTACTCTATTTTTTCTCGACTAAGTTTTCAAAAATTTACCCCCCCCCCCCCTCAAAATTAGGGATTTCTTCGTTATGAATTTAGCTTAGGCTTTACCCCAAGATTGCATACTCCTATAGACTTAGAAGTCAGCATCTCACAAGCACATTAGGATACCTTGCTTGACAACTTAGACTGGGTTGAGATGCTTAGGCCTATATCTCAACTCAAGATGTTTTAAGTCAGTGAATCAAAAGTAGTTGGAGCAATAAATACAACTAAACATCAATTAAGTTAAGTAATCCAGCTTAGAAAATCTAACTTGATTAGACTACTTAACTTGACTAACCTAAGTGAAAGCTACTATTTTATAACAGTTTGCAAGTAACAAACTGGGTTAGACAGAGGCCCAAGGATTTTTTTTGTTTTTAAATTTTTTTAAAAAATTATTGCTTGTTTATTTTTTAATGCTTAAACTCAAATTATGCTTGCACTCAACTGGGTGGATTAACTTGGTTCTAAATTTTTTTTTCATTTGTTTTTTTCTAATTATTTATTGTTTATCTGTCTAACTCAAAATATTTATTCAAAATTATTTACTTACTTCTCTAAAAATAGTTTTGGCATTATTTACTTATCATTTTTTCCGTTAACTTAAAATTATTTTTCAAAATTTACTTGTATTTTTAAAAAATTCACAGGCTCTCATACCTATTTTTTATAAAGTTTTTTTTCCTTCTCCTTAACAAAAATATTTTTTTTGATATATAGAAAAGGGGGAGAGTAGGGAAAAGTTAAAAAGTTAATTTTCAAAGAATGTTTTTTGAAAAAGAAATTTTTTTAATGGCTTTTTCAAACTTTATTTTTTATGTTTTTTCAAAGTTTACATAGTACACTATTTTTTTTTAACTCTATTTTTCAAAGGGGAGAGAAAGAAAATTTTAATTTTACTTAGAATTTTTCAAAGTTATCAAAAAAATCTTTCAAATTAAAAAATATACATTTTTCAAAAGCTTCAGAGGGAAAGTTTCATATCAAGGGGGAACTTCATGCATTTTCAATGTTGCAAGTTTTTTTAAATTGAACATTAACTCAAAATCTAACTTATCAAGGGGGAGATTTTCAAGTTTTTTTTCAAATATTTCTAACCTTGAAATGATACTTTGAAAAATGGATCTTACCTTAAAAAATATTTTACTATATTTCTTGAAATACTTTTACTCACTTAACTGTTTGTTTAAACTTAACTTTTGAACTAGGTTGCAATAAATCAAAAAGGGGGAGATTGTTGGTGCCAGAAGCACCAAATCGAACCTGGTGTTAATAATGGCAAAAGGTTCAAAGTTAAGTATGTTTTGTGATCTAACATGTTTCACTAAGTGTGCAGGAAAGTCGTAGTTTACCTAGGCACGAAGTCTTGACCTGCATAGTTGAGCATGAAGTCCTGGTCGAGGGCTGGGCACCGAAGACCTAACTGAGGGTTGGGCACGCATTCCTGGTCAAGGACTAGGCACGCAGTCCTGGTCAAGGACTGGGCATGAAGTCTTGGCCGGGGGTCGAGCACCGAAGACTTGATCTGGAAGATCGGTCAGAAGTCTTAGCCGAGCGAGGATAACAGACAGAAGTAGGGACGGGTCGAGGTATGGATGTCTCAAGATCCGGAAACTTCGGAGGCCGAGCAAAAGTCCAATCAAAGGTGTCGGTTGGCAAAAGGTAAGTTCTCCAAAGTGGAATAGGTGAGAACACGTTCCCCGGAAGAGGGAACAATAGGCGTCGGTCTGACCTAGGATTTTATATTAAAATCTAAAGTCAGGATCGGACAACTCTGGCTGTCAAACATGCATTTATTTCATATATATTATATGTTATTTGTATTTCGGACTAAGCCTGTGTTGCAACTGAAATTGGAGATCAGCAGCCTCCAGGGTGCCCGAGAGGTCTCGGGCACCTCTATGCACAAAACTCAGCCTGGACGACGTTGAGTTGGTGACTGCTGATTAGATGTGCCACATCACCAACACTGGCGCCCCAGATCCACTCAAACGTCCGAGAAGTATATGATTTGGCCTTGGTCAGCGAATCATAACGTGGCTGAATCGCTGAGTTGGGGCGCCCCTATTGGCACTCGGGCGCCCGAGTGCTTATATAATAGTGGTTTCGAGCCACAGCATTCGATATCAAGTTTTCACATCATTTGCGCTCAAGTGTGCTGCTCTAAAGCAATCTAGAAACACCAAAACGCTACTCCGACAACGCCGTGCTCTCTTTTCCATCTCAATTTCAAGTTGTTGGTATATTTTACTATTTCATTTGTACTCAAAATTGCATATTTGTAACATCCTTTTGCGAACCTATAGAATTATCCAATGTAAACAGTCAAGGACCGTGGGCCTTGGAGTAGGAGTCGTTACAGACTCCGAACCAAGTAAAAACAAACTTATTAACGTTTGTTTTGACTTGTATTTTTCATTTCTGCTACGTTCACTCTACTTAAATTCGAGAAATTTTTCGAATCGATGTTCACCCCCCCCTATCGATCTCACCGATCCCACAGAATAGGCAATATAATAATAGTCTTACAAAATAAAGTTACCACAATAGATAGAAAGTATACATAAGTATGACAATTAGGACTATCTTCGCCTCAACTTAGAAACCTCTTGGCTTCTTCAATTGGATCAACGCCTAAAATTTGTCTCTACCAGGTACAACGTCATTACAATCCATGCAAGAGCTTAACTCAACTCACATGCCAAACATCAGGTCCTTTAGACCATTTGGACTTAAGCTACTCAGTATTAGATCGGCTTGCTAAGGCTTTCTCTTGATTCAATATCGGGTCCTCCAAACTTATCAAATCTACATGCCAGATGTCAGATTCGCTTGACACATCTATAATTCTTGTCTGATTTCCAAGATCTACTAAAACTTTTCTTACCTAATCGTAATTAGGACTTTTTCTTGCTTAACGTCAATTAAGACTTTTTAAATTAAGCATCCTACACACTTATTTAATTTATTAGATAATAACAAGATTTAACTTGAACTTTTATAATATCAAAATGAAATTTGATTATGATGCACCCTACATCAACATACATCTTTTTGGCAATGGTTTAAAAATATCAAAAAAATAAAAAATAAATCTTACACTTGATATTCATTAATTAAAAAACTTCTGATAAAGTCAAGGAAATTATTAAAAAATAGAAAAGATAAGTATTAGTATAATATATATTGAAGCAATGAGTTGATATATATGAGAATCTAATAACAAAGAAGATCATGCCTTCAGGTCTTGCTATCGAATTTCATAAAATATGTACCAACGGGACTTTCAATGGAATCATCCATCTCTGTGGGAAAGAAGCATTTCATTAGATGTTATGAAGTTGTGAAGAATTTTGTCAAGGCTTCACATTAATTAGTATGAACCTTTCTTTACGAAGCAAAGATGATTTCATTCAGCTGAGAGCCTCGCATTTATCATCACTCTCAAACGAGATGAAGAGAGGGGTGGGAGGACATTGAATCCTTAAGAAAATAAACTCCATGATAATTGACCATAATCTAATAAAACAACTATATCATTCAAGTATATTAACTAGATATCGTGGGACAGTGTGACCCTTTCTAATGCATCAGTAGAATATTGCTCATAGTTGTCACAAGCGCAACGCGCAAAAAAACGTTCAAGAGTCTTGGGGCTTAAAGCGCAAAGTGAAGCGCTTTATTGAAAAAAGTGTAATAAACAAAAGGATTATTATATCTATTAAAAGTCTTTGAAAATGTTTTTGACAATCCAAATGACCATAACAAAATATTTTTGATAAAGCTATAGATTATTCAAAAAACTAAAAATATATCAAAAATCTGAAAATACAAAAGATGAAATATCAAATGTCAAAATCATCATCTTCTTCATCTTCAATATCCAAATCAACGTCATCAGCTCCATCGCTTAATTTGTATCCATCAATATCTTCTTCTTCAATTTCATCATCAAGGTTAATCTCTTCTTCATCTACAAGACTAGTTTGAGCCGAAACTTGTTTTCTTTTTGCTAAAACAGATGATGATGCTCCTTTTGAAGAAGACATATTTCGAGATCGAAAGTCATATGCACTTTCACCAACCCCAGATGCTCGTACTACATCACTCCAATGCAAATCTTCACCTTCAAAGACAAAATCATTTTCATTCTTTATCACTGTCATCTAATTCTTTTCGACAATCATTCATTATTATCATCTATCTCTAATAAAATAATAGGATCAATCTTATCTCGCATGTCATATCTTCGCCTCAAAGCTCTATTATACTTGATGTATACCAAATCATTCAATCATTGTTGAGATAACCTATTTCTCTTCTTGGAATGTATCTACCAAAAAAAAGAAGTCAAAAATTAAGTCCATAATATAATTTTTAATATGTATTAAAAAACCCTCTAACTTGCATGTTCAAAAATACTCTAATTACGTTGACAACCAAAAGAAGAGCATATGAGGTTTAAAATCTTCATTGCAAATTTTTTTAATTCAGATGTTGATGCACCATAAGAAGACCACCAATCAGTTTGAAACACAAAAACAAATAAATTATAAGATTAACTTTATTACAATTATATCATCCAATATTGAAATATTGATACATTATTTGCAAATTTACCTGGTGATTTTAAAGTTCTTTGTCTGATAGTCATTGGCAAACCAAAAAGTCCTTCTGTTTTCTTATATTTTTTCAATTGATTCATAATCTGATCTTGTAAATCCTCACCTCTCACCAATCTAGATATGCACTTGTACAAACCCTCCATCACTTCTGTCTCATTTTCTATTCAGGGTTTGAGTAAAAACACTCTAGATTCAAGAAATATCCAACTGCGTACAAAGGTCGATGGAGTTGAATGTTACATCTTTTGACAATAAATTCAAAAACACTTCGATATTTCTCTTCATTATTGTTAAATGACGCAGCGATAGCTTCTGCTCTGTTCATTGACTCATAAATATAACCCATAGGAAATCTTTTTTCACTATCTACCAGTCGCAATACTTTCACTAATGGGCCACCAACTTTTAATGCAAAAATCATATTTTTCCAAAAAGAAGGCATCAATATCACTTCTACTACACGTTTTCCTGTAGCCTCCTTCGAAAATTGACTATTTGTCCACTTTTTAGACGTAAGCATCCTTCTCAGATTTGCTTGTTGTACATGAAACCGCTTTAAAGTCAAAAAAGCGGTTGCAAAACGTGTCTTTGGACACTTACCATGTCTCTCTGTCCAATAAACTCTCTCATCATGCTCAATACTTCTGGTCTGTTATAAATATAACCATTCACCATCAATGCCCATTCATGCAATTTTCTAAGATGAGGAATTTTGAATATATCCTCTAGCAACAAATCTAAACAGTGAGCTGCACAGGAAGTCCAGTATAAGTGTGGAAATCGATTTTCCAAAAGACGACCTAAAAAAAATAAATTTAGTCAAAAATAAAAATATCATCTAATTATTAATTGAAAGTAATATATATTTAAAATATTATTGCACTGACATTGCAACTTGCATTATCTGTTATGATATGAACCATATTTTTTTCTCTAATATGATATACAAATTTAGAAAGTAACTCAAACATATTATTAGCTGTGTGAGAATAGCCTGAAGCATCAATTTATTCAACAAAAACACTTCCTTTGGGGCCATTTTCCAAAAAAAAATATAAGAGTCCTACCATTTTTATCCATCCATCCATCTGTCATGATTGTTCACCCAAACATAGTATGATCTTTTTTGTGGGATTTGAGAAGTAAGTTCGTATTAACCCTCTCTTCATGATATGATGGAGGTTTCATCCCTGATCCAAATTGTTCAATAGCTTCAATACAAGACTTAAAAGAATCATATTTAACATCATTGGAAGGAATTCCAGCATCATACATCTATCTTACAAATTTCTCAACCGCAATATCTCTCAACTTCTTTTTATTTTCATCAAATTGTCCTTCGTTATTTACACATCTTTGTTTGACAATTTCATCAACATCTTTCATAAAATAAAGATTTAATAGGTCCAGTTTATATACACTTTTTACCTTGGACCATAGGATGAATGCTTGAATCAAATATTATCCGTTTTCCTTTCACTTTAGTCTGATGATCATCTTCATATTCTTCCAAATATTCCAAATCATCAATATCATCAGAATGCGAATATCATCCATTTAATTCTTCAAATTACTCCTTTTTTTGCATGAATTCTCTAATTTCTTCTTTAACATGCTCGAGACATTTTGGACATGCTTTCACATTTCTATTGCATCCAACTAAATGTAGCTTATGTCGATAAATTTCATCATTTGTTATTTTACCATAAAAAATGCAAGTGACAATATTTAGATTTTTAGGATCTGAACATGTTGCATAATTCTAAGCAATATCTTTTCAAGTGGATGGCATTACTGTGTTTGACATGGTTTAGAATCAACTCAATCAAAACATCTAAAAATTAAAATCAATAATAATCAATGAATAAAAAACATACATATATAATAGGAAAAAAATTAATTATCAAATTTATATGAATTAATTAAATTTATTATAATTTATTTTAAAATTTAAATATATATTTAAAATAATTTTTTAATTTATATGAATTGATAAAATTTATTAGAATTTTTATTTTAAATATATTTTTTATATATTTAAATTTGATTTAGTGATTTATATGAATTAATATAATTTACTAAATTTTTATTTAAAATATAATTTTAATATATTTAAATATAAATATCTAATTAATATTTTTCAAGTTTTGTTTACATATAATGTTGGGAAAATTTGAGAAAACTCCCCAATATCAAAGTGGGATTTGCATGCACTCCCCAATCAAAAATGTCTTTGCATGCACTCCCTGATGGGATTGACAAGACAGTTTTGTGTGTTATTTTTTTTTATCAGTATAAAAGAGTAAAAATTCAGTATAAATCGTAAAGATTTGAGTATAAATTGTTTGAGATTGAGTACTAATTTAAGAAATTTGAGTATTATTTGAAAAAATTTGAGTATACATTGTTTCAGTATATAGTAAAAATTTCAGTATACATTATCAAAATTTAAGTATGAATTGATTTAGATTGAGTATTATTTTAAAAAATTTGAGTATAAAATTTAAAAATTTGAGTATGTGAGGTTGCATCCACCACATCAAAATTTTCACATAAGGAGTCATCGAAATTTTATACTCAAATTTCTTAAATTAGTACTCAATTTTAAACAATTTATACTCAAATCTTTATAATGTATACTGAATTTTCACTCTTTTATACTCACGACATTAAGATTTTTACATGAGGGGTCACCGAAATTTTGTACTCAAATTTCTTAAATTAGTACTCAATCTCAAACAATTTATACTCAAATCTTTACAATGTATACTGAGTTTTCAGTTTTTTATACTCAATCTATTAGGGAGTAAATGTAAAGAATTTATTAAGTGGAGAGTGCATGCAAAGGCAAGTTTGGGATTGGGGAGTTTTCTCTAATTAACTGTATAAGGTTTATGTATTTAAATTTTAAATTTTAAATCTGATTTAAAGATTTATATGAATTAACAAAAAAAATTTAAAATTTTTTAATTTTAAATATATTTAAATTTGATTTATATTAATTAATAAAATTTATCAGATTTTTATATTTACAATATATTTTTTATAAATTTTAAATCTGATTTATATTAAATAATAAAATTTATTAGAATTTTGTTATATTAAAAAATATTGTTTATATATTTAAATTTATTTTAAATGAATTAATAAGGTTTATAAGATTATTTTGAGGAATTGTTTGATTTTTGGAGGAATTGTTTGATTTTTTTTAAACCATCATAGAAAAAATCCCACCAGCAGCGTCGCATAATGCCTCCAGCGTCATCGGAAGCAACGTCACACACCTCCAGTGGCGCCAGACGCTTCCAACGCCGCCGAAGGTGTGCGACGCTTCTTCTAGCAACGTCGAGGAAGCCTGGGACTTTTCCGACACCGCTGGACACCGCCGAAAGTGTCCATTGAAACCAAAAGCATCGTCTAATATCTCCGATGCGGCGGAAAGCATCTGCCACAATGCTTTCGGCACCGCCGAAGTGTGCCACGTTGCTTCCAGCGGCACCGAAGGCGTCCCGCGATGCTTCCCGCTCCGCTGGACACCGCAGAAAATGTCCAGTGGCACTAGATGCGTCTGAGATGCCTCCAATGCCGCCAAAAGCATCCTGTGATGGCGTACGATGGACTAAGGAAGGATTAGAGCATACCTGGAAGAGGTCGACACAGCAACAGCGGTGGCGAGAAGTAGAAGGCGCAGCTGTGAATCAGCGATGGCGAGAGAAAGATGAAGAGGCGCACTTTGAGGTAAAGAGATTTAGGACTTTAAACAAAACAAGAAGCAAAATTGGAAAGTTTTTTGCGCAAGAGCGCGTCGTTTTTGCGTGAAGCGTAGCGAAGCGGTGCTTCTTTGATCTTGCTCGCTTCCGCGTTCACAGAAGCGATGTCCTTGCGTGTCACTACGTGCTTAAGCGAGCGAAGCGAGTGCTTGTGATAATTATGATATTGCTTAATCGGGTACATCATTGGCCCGGGGCACCTTCGAGCTAGACGCCCATGTTGAAGACATATAAGCAAGTGCTTAGGTTGGAGAATGTGTAGCTGCGCTGCACTTGCCGTGCTGAGGTCGTTGTGGTTGCCACTTCCTTTGGAGAGTGGTTTTGAACTCAATAAACATTGAGATATGATAACAACCATGTGTATACTGTTGAATACGATTTTGCAAAGTAAAATTTTGATGTCATCGATCGTTGAAAGTCAAGTTTGACTTCAAAATCGAAATTTACGTTTCGCATAGATAAATCTGGACTATTTATTTGCTCAAAATCGATTAAGGGTGAATGAGAAATTAATTATTCAAGATACGCTCAAATGAATATTAAGGAAAAAGATGGGGCTTTAATCCCACATTGCTAACCGGCGAGAGCCAGTGTTTCCTTATATGTGTTCCTGTGCTAATGTAGTAAATACAAAAGCACAGGAGGTCTCTACCCTTGGGCGAGCAAGTGCTCGCACCTGCGAGCCCGCCACCCGTCACGTGCGCACGCGCTTTGTTGGTGCACTTTGCACTTCGCACTTACGCATCGTCGCGAGGAGCATTGAGGAGCTTTAATTTATGCTCCACGTGGCGATAACGTGTCGTGAGCAGGTGGTGCCACGTGGCATGTCGGTGACAAGGCAGTGCCTATGTGACACGTGACTGTGTAGAGAACGATGACTGGATTGGGCGAACAGATGGTGGCTGTCGGATCAAAGATCTGGACAGATCACAGGCAGGTGCAATCTGGAGCGTCGGATTCAAATCTGACTGTGAAGAGGGAGGATGGATATGAGGCGTCGGATTAAATGTTCTAATCTGACGACTGAGATCAAGATGATAACTCTTCAGATCAAGGGACGAGATTAAAAGACCTTTAAAGGATTATACCCTTTGGCAGATCTATCCGAACCAAAGGGTACTTACCTCTTCACTCAATATAAATATATCTCTCCACTTGATAATTTCATTCATTCAAGCATTGCAATCTAAAAGCATTCACACTCATCCATCTTCTACATCGAGAGTCCAAAAAGCCTACGGAAAGGTTCGCCGATCTCGGAATTTGAAGTGTTACTATTCCGAGACAACGTCGTTGTATCTTGGAAACGAATTGCTGTTATCCGTGAGCACCAGTAGCGGAGCAATATCTTTTTACGAAGATAGTATCGAACACTAGTCTCGACGTAAACCAATCAGTTTGCTTCCTCCGAAAGCAACCTCCCGGAAGATCCAACGGTCATAAATCGACTAAGTCAAATACTGAAGAGATACAAGTCGGCTACCAACATATACTGCATTTCAAGTAACTTTTAGAGAAAGGATGAAATCCCAGGGCAATGATGTAGTGATAAAATATCTTTTCAATTTTGTAGGTATTAAAAATCGAATTTCAAGTTCGGAATAAAATTTTCATAATAAAAGTGAGTGTTTGACTTAAGAAGGTACCGATGGATCATTCGTCATGAACACTTTATAATTTATCCGGATGAATAATAAAAAATTTCCGTGAGCCTAATCGATTATCTCAAATTAATCGACATAAATTAATTATTTATATAAAAATATAGTAATCTAATTTCACCACTAAGTTGGGAAAATACTAAAATAATTGATATATCATACATACTATACCAATATATACCAAACATACCAATATTAATAATATATCAAAAATTCGATATATCAAAATTTTAATGTATCAATATGGCATCAATATATATATTTCTTACATCGAAAATTTAAACATGATATACCATATAAAAAATTGAATACGGATATACCACCCCTTTTCCCTACCAACGCAAAGCAAATCTACTATCTATACCAAATGAGATACTACAAAACCATAATCCATTTGTAAAAGAGTACGCAACCTATTCTAACAATGCTTTCGATAAAATTTGCCAGCAATATAATAAGATGAACATATTAAAAATCAAAATTTTCTAATTAAAAAGATATATCCCAACGATTCAATACAAAAACTTACTGTGAATGAACCAACAATCCTCCAAAACTGTCGATGTCTTTGTCGCAATTCAATTTTGACAAAGGCTAGAAACCTTTCATTGTATATCAATAAATTTTGATCCCAAAGTGAAGGCTTAGCTCCAATAAAATACACAGAATTTACTCGTGGCTTGTTCATCCTCAAGCGAATCTTCCAGAGTATTAAAGATGTACTGAAGTATTACAACAGAAACACAAGACCCAAAAGCAAAGAACACAAGATCTAGCTCGACTCCCATATGGTTACACCATCACATGTGCATAGCTTCTTATAATTTTCACCAACTCCTGCACTTCTTGCTATAACTGCAGCTGCAATGCCTGGGACTGATTTATCTTCAGTTGCATAAACTACGATTGAACGACCGATGAGGTCAGAGACTCTAATTCTTTCTTTAAAACCTGAGAAGTGAGATATGCCTGTATCAAGACCTTCTAGTGTTCCCAGGTCACCAAGGGGCTGCAAAAGATAAAAAAACATCATAGCCATGTTACCTTTTCCAATCTCTAGAAATCATGACATGAAAAAAAAAAACCAAGTTATAGTGGATGAACTTGAAAAAAGACCATGAAGAACCATAGTTGACCATATGACGTTTGTATTGAGTTGCCCAAGGACTCGCTGTAACAGTAATGCAAGACAGTCTGATATGGAATGATACAAGAAACAAAAGAATTTACAAATAGGGTGTGCCCCTGCTAAACGGTAAAGTTTATGGAACACTATCATCATTCAGCATTGTTGCCAATCTTGCCGAGAATAGGACCAGAATCAAATCCACGTTATGCTACCCAGCATGCATCATCTTCTAGCATTAATTGTGGGATACCCATGGCAATTTCTTTCTAGCACCGGTAACCAAACTTTCACACCCTCATATGAACCAATTACAAACATACCATAAGAAAAGTAATTACTAAAATCACAAATGAACTATCCTTTTGTTATTTAATGGATTTAAATAAGCTAGAGATCATTGTCAAGTGGTCTTATATGGGGTTAATTTGAGGATAATGTGAGCTTATTTAGGTCTCATAGGCAACTAATTCAGTACCTTCATAGTGATTTAAGCTTAGGGCCCAATTCCCAAATTAGGGCTGAACTTGCATTTACTTGAGTGAATTTCCATCTCTGACCCAATCTCTCCTTTGGTAACCCTAGTTTTATTGATTGGTTCCTTCAGAAGACACCTCCCTCTACATGCAAGTAGATCACACCTTTGACGAACACATGCAACTTCCTCAACTCACGAGATGCAACCAGCACCCCTTCTCCTAGCCAATTTCTTCCCTCTTCTTTTACCCTTCGTCACCTCACACCAGGTGCAAGCAGTCCCCCAGTGTCATGTTGGTCAACCATCATTTAACTATCATGTGAGTCCTTCCCATCCTCAATGATGCTTTCCTAGGCCATGCATCAACTGTTGTCGATCACAACTATGAGCAAGCATGATTCACTATCACCAGCAAGTTTCCTCTAGCGTATGTGCTTGATGATGACAACTACATTTATACGTATGTGTTGCTACAAAAGTTGAGCAGCATTGTTGTTTGAGATTGCCGTTATAGTTTTCACATTAATGCAATTGTGAGGATTATTTAGTGATACAATGTTGTGATGAACAGTGACAAAAAAAAACTTGCTCAACAATAATAAAATTTTATTTAAATATAAATGATGATATAGTATGAGATAGAGTTCAATGGCATAGAAGAATCCATATAGCCAACCTCACCTAGTGGGATAAGATTTAGTTATTGTAGCAGTGTTGTGTACATGCAAAATGAGATGCTTACCTTGTATGTGTGTTTTTGTGTTTTTTTTTTAAGTGTTAGTGAGTTTAACTCTTTATCATTCAACTTTCATCTTTTTACTACTTTATCATATTGCTACATTTCTACTAGAATTTGTTGGAATTAATCCTACCCGTCAATATACTTTAGTTAAATCTTTTATCTAATTATCAAAAATGTCTGCCCTTCTTTGTCACATGTGAGGGCAATGTTGCTACCACCAATGCTGTCATTCTGATGCCATGCTCAGATGAGCATTTGCTTACACTACTAAACAAGCCTTTGCCAATGTGCTTCACATGAATTTGAGATTAAGACCATCTGGGTTGAACAGTATTCTAAATGGCGTCCTAGGCGATCGTCTAGGCGGGAGGATTTTGTCAGAGACGGTATTTAAGGGGAGATTTGCATGTAAGGAAGAAAAAAAACCTTTCGCTTGTCTTCCATACCGCCTCCGCCGCCTCTTTCGTCGATTCGTAGCTGTTGTCGCCCATCGCTGCCGTCCGCCGCTGCCATCGAACATCTGCCGCCTATTGGTAAGGTTTTCAATTGCAAGCCATCGAGTTGTGATTCCGAATCTCGATTTCAAATTTTTTTCGCGTGGAAGACGTTGCGTCGGACTTGTCTTCGAGCATGGATGGGTCACCAGAGCCCAGTGACGCGGCCGGACGCATCGTCGGAGCCCAGCGATTCCGCCGGATGCGTCGCATGGGCCCGACGACGCTGCTGGACATGTCGCCTGGGCCTGGCGACACCTCCGCGCCCACTCAATGAGTGCGGAGGGCGCGATGAGTGCGGTGACAACTCGACTCACGAGTCGCGAATTAGGTTTTAAGTTGTTTTTCTTTTTTTTCTTTTTTTCTGTTTCGTTTTTGGATATTTTTTATTTTTTTATTTGTTTGTTTCTGATTTTTTTTGTTTTTTCATTTTTTTATTTTTTGTTGTTTCTGATATTTTTCTTGTTTTTTCATTTTTTTTTTTTGTTGTTTCTGATATTTTTCTTGTTTTTTCATTTTTTTATTTTTTGTTGTTTCTGATATTTTTCATTTTTTTTCTTTTTTTGGATATTTTTGTTTTTTATTTTTCTTTCTGTTTCATTCTTTTTGTATTTTGTATTTTTTTAGATTTTTTTGTTTTTATTTTTTTTATTTTGTTATTTTTTTGTATTTTGTATTTTTTTATTTTTTCTGATCTTTTATTTTTTCCCCTAATTTTTTTGTTTTTATTTTTTTGTTTCATTTTTTCTTTTGCTTTTTTTCTTTTTTTCTATTTTTTTCTTTTTTTGACCTTTTTTCTATTTTTTATTTGTATTATTAGAATATTAGTCAATATATTATATTATTTTTTAATAAATTTTATTCTAACTTCTATTTTTTATTTTTTATTTGATTATTGAAGATTAATGGCAGAAAATGAGAAACAACCGGAGGTAGAATTAAAGTGAAAATCTACTAATATTGCTTGGGATTATGGAATGTTGTATTGCAAAGAAAAAAGAGATTGGATCACATGCAAATTGTGTAAGAAGCTTATTAAGGGAGGAGTTTATCAGATGAAGCATCATATTGCGACTATTGTTGGACAAGTTGAAGCATGCACTAAAGCATCCGACGAAGATAAAAAAAGAGTAAGAGTTTATCTTGAATAACAAGAATAAGAAGTGAGAAAGGGTGGAAGGACTAAAAGAAGAGAGGGTGGAAGTGAATAGAGGTGTTGAATCTGTTGATTTAGAGGATGAAGATTGTCAAGGAGATTCTTCTAAAAAGAAGTCAAAGTACCTTGGGTTTATTGATAAGTGAACATTTGCAATCGATCCAACAAAGACAAGACAACAAAATATTAATGATGTATTGAAGTTAAAGTTTACAAATGATGTGCATGAGTACCTTGCAAGATGGATTTATGAGGCGGGGATTCCTTTTCATGCAATTGACAATCAAAGTTTTAGACAATTTGTAGAGGTGGTTGGTCAACTCGGTCCGGGCTACAAACCTCCAAGTCAATATCTTCTAAGAGAGCCACTTTTGAAACAAGAAGTAGAGACAACCAAATTATCTTTGAAAAACATGAAGAAGAGTGGTTGAAAAATGGATGTTCGATTATGACTGATGCATGGACGGATTGCAAGAGGAGAAGCATTACGAATTTATCTGTTAATTGCAAACTAGGCACTTCATTTCTCGGTGCTATTGAAGAATCCATGGAGGCACACACCGGAGCTTACATCTCTGAGTTTGTGAAAAAATACATTAATCAAATTGGTCCTCAACATGTTGTTCAAGTAGTGAGCGACAATGCAACAGATAATATGGCGGCGGCAAAGTTGTTGAAGATTACACAACCTCAAATTTTCTGGATCTCTTGTGCGACTCATACAATCAACCACATATTGGAAGTAATTGGAAAACTACTCAAGTTTAAAGGAATAGTGGAGAAAGCAAAGGCCTTAACAATATTCATCTATTCACATCGTAGGACTTTGGCTATTATGAGAAAATATACCAACAAAAGAGATTGTGAGGCCCGGGATGACTAGATTTGCTACTTCATTTTTTACCTTGGAAAGTCTTAAAGATAAGAAAGATCAATTAAGACTTATGTTTACATCTGAGGAGTAGAGCAATACAAAACTAAAGAGTAGTGTGAAGGGGAAAGCGGCGGAGGCGACAGTAACAAGTATTTCTTTTTGAAATGGTATTTCTTTAGCATTGAATGTTTTCACCCCTTTAGTGAAAGTTTTACGCCTTGTTGACAGTGACAAAAAACCCTCAATGGCCTTTTTATTTGGTACACTTAAACAAGCCAACGATGAGATTAGAAAGACTTTCAGAAAAGAAGAAAATGTCATCCCTATTTTAAAGATTATTAATGAGAAGTCTAAGGGTAGACTTGATAGTCCTTTGCATTATGTCGCTTACTTGTCGAAAGCGTCGCGGGACGCCTCCTGCGACGCCGGAAGCAACATCGCACGCCTCCGGCGACGCTACTTCCAGCGGCACCGAAGGCATCCCGTGAGCTTCCGACGCCGCCGGTGTTATTTTTTTATTAATGCTAAAACAAAACAATTCCTCAAAAAAATCAAACAATTCCTCAAAAAAAAACTTATAAATTTTATTAATTCATATAAAATAAATTTAAATATATAAAAAATATTTTTTAATAAAAATTCTATTAAATTTTATTATGTAATATAAATCAGATTTAAAATTTATAAAATATATATTTAAAATATAAAAATCTGATAACTTCATTAATTAATATAAATCAAATTTAAATATATTTAAAATTAAAAAATTCTAAATTTTTTTATTAATTCTTATAAAATCAAAAATCAGATAAAATTTAAAATTTAAATCAGATTTAAAATTAGATTTAAAAATTCTAAATCAGATTTTAAATTTAAAATTTAAATACATAAAAATTATATTTAAACAAAATCTGAAAAATATTAATTAGATATTTATATTTAAATATATTGAAATTATAATGTAAATAAAAATTTAGTAAATTATATTAATTCATATAAACCACTAAATCAATAAATAAAATTTAAATATATAATAAATATATTTAAAATAAAAATTCTAATAAATTTTATTAATACATTTAAATTAAAAATTCATATTTACATATGTATTTAAATTTTAAAATAAAAAATTATAATAAATTTAATTAATTCATATAAATCAGATTTATATTTTGATAATAAATTGTTTTTCAATTTTATACATATGTTTTTTATTAATTGATTATTATTGTTATTTATTTCAATTTTCAGCGGTGTTAATTGAGTTGATTTGACTTGATTCTAAACCATGTCAAATACAATAATTTCATGTACTCGAAAAGGCATTGCTTGGAGTTATGCAACATGTTCAGATCCTAAAAATCCAAATATTATCACTTGTATTTTTTATGATAAAATAATAAATGATGGAATTTATCGACACAAGCTATATTTGGTTGGAGGCAATAGTAATGTGAAAGCTTGTCCGAAATGTCCCGAGCATGTTAAAGAAGAAATTAGAGAGTTCATGCAAAAACAAAGAGTAATTTGAAAAATCAAATGAATGATATTCCTCATTCTGATGATATTGATGATTTGGAAGATTTGGAAGAACATGAAGATGATCATCAAACTAAAGTGAAAGGAAAACGACCAATATCTGATTCAAACATCCATCCTACGGTCCAAGATAAAAAGTGCAAATAAACTGGACCTATTAATCTTTATTTTATGAAAGATGTTGATGAAATTGTCAAACAAAAACGTGCAAAAAACAAAGGACAATTTGATAAAAATAAAAAGTTGAGAGATTGTGGTTGAGAAATTTGCAAGATGGATGTATGATGCTGGAATTCCTTTCAATACTGTTAAATATGATTCTTTTGAGTCTTGTATTGAAGCTATTGAACAATTTGGATTTGGGATGAAACCTCCTTCATATCATGAAGTGAGAGTTAAGTATTTAAAGAAAGAGTTGGCAAATACGAACTTGCTTCTCAAATTCCACGAAGAAGATCATGCTAAGTTTGAGTGCACAATCATGGCAGATGGATGGACAGATAAAAAAGGTAGGACTTCTAAATTTTTTGATAAACGGTCCCAAAGGAAGTATTTTTGTTGAATCAGTTGATGCTTCAGGCTATTCTCACACAGCTGACAAGATGTTTGAGTTACTTTCAAAATTTATGTATCGCATTGGAGAAAAAAATATGGTTCAGATCGTAACAGATAATGCCAGTTGCAATGTCAGTGCAGGTAATATTTTAAATATATATTACATTCAAGTTTCAATTAATAATTGGATATTTGGATCATATTTTTATTTTTTTCAGGTCGACTTTTGGAAAATCGATTTCCACACGTACTGGACTCCCTGTGCAGCTCACGGTTTAGATTTGTTGCTCGAGGATATATTCAAAATTCCTCATCTTAGAAAATTGCATGAACGGGTGTTGATGGTGAATGGTTATATTTATAACAGACCACAAGTATTGAGTATGATGAGAGAGTTTATTCGACAGAGAGACATGGTAAGAACCACAAAGACACGTTTTGCAACTGCTTTTTTGACTTTAAAGCGGTTTCATGTACAACAAGCAAATCTGAGAAAGATGTTTACATTTGAAAAGTGAGCAAATAGTCGATTTTCGAAGGAGATTGCAGGAAAACATGTAGCAAAAGTGATATTGATACATTCTTTTTTGGAAAAATATGGTTTTTGTATTAAAAGTTAGTGGCCCATTGGTGAAAGTATTGCGACTGGTAGATGATGAAAAAAGATTTCCTATGGGTTATATTTATGAGTCAATGGAGCTAAAAAAATTATTGTTGCGTCATTTAACAATAATGAAGAGAAATATCGAAGTGTTTTTGAATTCATTGACAAAAGATGGAACATTCAACTCCATCTACCTTTGCACGCCGCTGGATATTTCTTGAATCCAAAGTGTTTTTACTCAAACCCTGATATAGAAAATGATACAGAAGTGATGGAGGGTTTGTACAAGTGCATATCTAGATTAGTGAGAGATGAGGATTTACAAGATCAAATCACGAATCAATTGGAAAAGTACAAGAAAGCAGGACTTTTTGGTTTGCCAATGGCTATCAGACAAAGAACTTTAAAATCACCAGGTAAATTTGCAAATAATTTATTGTGATATTTCAATATTAGATGGTATCATTACAATAAAGTTAATCTTATAATTTATATGTTTTTGTGTTTCAAGCTGATTGGTCGTCTTCTTATGGTGTATCAACGTCTGAATTAAAAACATTTGCAATGCAGATTTTAAACTTCACATGCTCTGCTTCTGCCTGTGAACGTAATTGGAGTGTTTTTGAACATGTAAGTTAGAGCTTTTTTTTAATACATATTAAAAATTAGATTATGGACTTAACCTTTGATTTCTTAATTTTTTTTTTTTTAGATACATTCCAAGAAGAGAAATAGGTTATCTCAACAACGATTGAATGATTTAGTATATATCAAGTACAATAAGCTTTCAGGCGTAGATATGACATGTGAGATAAGATTGATCATATTTCTTTGTCAGAGATAGATGATAGTAATGAATGGTTGTTGGGAAAATTAGATGACAGTGATAAAGACAATGAAAATGATTTTGTCTTTGAAGGTGAAGATTTGCGTTGTAGTGATGTAGCACGAGCATCTGGAGTTGATGAAAGTGCATATGGCTTTCGATCTCGAAATGCATCCTCTTCAAAAGGAGCATCATCACCTGCTTCAGCAAAAAGAAAACAAATTTCGGCTCAAACTAGTCTTGTAGATGAAGAAGAGATTAAGCTTGATGATGAAATTGAAGAAGAAGATACCGATGAATACAAATCAAGCGATGGAGCTAATGACATAGATTTGGATAATGAAGATGAAAAAGATGATTTTGATATTTGATATTTCATTTTCATCTAAGCATCCATTCAGACTTTTGATTTAGTTTTAGTTTTTTTTAATAATCCACAATTTTATCAAGTTGTTATGGTCATTTGGATTTTTAAAGACATTTTCAAAGACTTTTGATAGATATAATAGTCCTTGTGTTTATGACGTTTTTTTCGTAAAGCTCACGCTTCGCTTTGCGCTTTAAGTCCCAAGACCCTTAAACGCTTTTTTGCGTCTTGCGCTTGTGACAACTATGCACACAATACGATACTGAAATCGTATCGTAAACCTCGATATGGATCGAGATTTTAGACCTTCATTTGGGATTTTCGAAACTTTAGATACCTAATTCGGTAATTTACCATATATTCTGTATTAAGCTTCTTAGACATATTGCATGATAAAACATGATGCTATTACAACATACTTAGTGTTAGTGAATACTTACTTCACAAGCAGAGTGTCATATATATGTTAGATGTACAACTGAATATTATATCTCCTAAATAGAATATAAATCTAGTGGTGTTTTTTTAATCATTAACATTTCCTCCCCAATTGCAAGGAAAGTCCAACATGTTCCAAGTAATTAAATATTTAATTAAGATAATCACTGAGAGCCTACTTGAATATAGCATAAGATCAATTTGTAACATTAGAAGTGTTAATTTTAGCTATGAATCAACTCACAGATCTCATGCTATAATGAAAATTTGGCCACGTGAAATTTCAAACTTTCAACTAAGCTCTTGTAAAGGATTAGATCAAATGTTTTAGTTTTCTTTGACAACTTTATTTCTTGATTTAAAATTTTGACCCATGCCTGAATCCTCATCATACGGTTTTGGTATTGTACCGTGTCAATACAATCTTTTTTAAATTTTTAAATATAAGTGTATATTAATTTTATTAATATTTAATTATTAAATATACTCTATATTTTGAGATGTTGAGTTCAAATATCAATATTTTCTCATAAAATAATGCCTATTTAAATTTTATAAAAATTATTTTAAAAAATAAATAATTCTCAAAAATTTTAAACTAAATCTAAAATTATAAAATCATTTGAAAAGATCAAAGATAATTAAAAAATTATTTGAAAGTTTAAATTATTTTTTTGAATGTATTTGTAAATTTTTAAAATTTATTTGAAATGTTTAAGAAATATATTTTGAAAAAATATATATATTATTTTAAAGTTATATTTAATTTTCAATATATATTATAAATTTTAAATTATTTTATAAAATATTTCATTAGTTTTTAAAATTATTTTAAAATCTTAAAATATTTTATATCAACAATAATTATAACTATTATATATAATTAATAGTTTATTTATAATTAAAAAGAAAAGAAGAGAAAAAATTGTAACTATCTCAACCTCGCGGAGACCATCGTGATGTCGCTGCACACAGCAAAGCGCCATCATAGCCCCACTACCACAGCGGAGGCACGTCGCAAGGTCACGGCACCCTCCACGACTCCCACAGAGGACCGTCGCGCGGGATCACGACACCCTCCACAACCACGCAGAGGACCACCGCGGGGCCTCCGCAACCTCACGATCATGGTGCCAGAAGGTACCGGTGTCGATCCAGCGCTGGAACGGTAAATACCATCCGTTTCGAGAGGCACAGCTTGGCATTTCAAACACTGCTTTATTTCACAATCAAAAGGTATGTTAATTGTTAATTAGGTTGTAATTTTCCATCTTGAATGTTTGAGTAGCTACACATGCTTTTTGAATCTCTCAAGTAGCCACCTTATATATGTTAGTGCCTGATGGATTTTTAATGATAAATATATTTAAATGCGCTTTGATGTTTAACAAGTTGGTTAAATGTGTTGATTGACATGGTCAAGTGGATAAACTAGTCGGATGGATCACTTGAATATATCAAATAGATGGATTGGTTAAAAAATATTTTGATCTTGAAAGGATGCGTAAAATATGTATAATTTAAGTAAAACACATTTAATGTATAAATACGTGCCTATGTAGAAATGGATCATTTAAAAAGAACAAAATATGATTTCCAATAAATATTCAAGAATTACAGTTCATCATTGGTCAACCAAATAACTTGATTTTGGTTGACTAAGCATCATTAGTCAACAAAAACCTAACAAATCCAATATGGTTGACCAAACTCAATAGATTACAATCATCAAATAATCATTGTATACTAATTATCCAGCTATCAATCCATCTGATAATGCTTTCCAATACTGAATTTGAATTTCAGATCTTGGATAAGGTTATGGATGAGTTTAAATTTGAATTCCAACTATTAGATATCATTTACAAATAACCTTTTAAAGATCTTTGGTCGGAACATTCTCAAGTTTAAATTTGAATTCCAGCTATTTATTGCTTTCTTTCTTCATGAGTCTTGGAGTTTGTTATAATAGTATAACTGTTATCTTGTTTAGTTTAGTATGTTCATATGTACATGTATATGTACATGCATTAGAATTAGAAACTTAGAGATTTTATATTGCGTTAGGGTTTGTGTTGATTTTAATTAGTTTGGTATCAGTTATTCTCATATTGTCACGAGGGGATACCGTCCGTTTAGTCGAACAAGTATACCCTCAGAGCGTGACACTAAGAGCTTGGTATGAGCAGTGTTCTAAAAATCGGCCTAGGCGGCCGCCTAGGCCCCGCTTAGGCGCTCGGCGCTACCCAGCCGCACCGAAAACATCCTAATCGGTCAGTCTAGGCGGCCTTGGTGCCTATGCGGAATTAGACGGCCCTAGGCGCCGACTAATTGGTCGAATCGTCTAGGCGCCGCGGAAATAGTGCAGAATTTTCATGATTTTTGTTAATTTGGGCTTATAAATTTAAAGCTCAATTAAAAAAAAATTGAAATGTAACCCTTTTTTGTGTTGGGTTAAGTTTTATAAGCCCTAAATTTTGATCCAACAAGAAAACTGATTTGTTGGCTTGCCCTAGCGACTAACACCAATCTTTATTTTCATGTACTGAGTAACCAGAGCTAGAGAAATTAGAGCGATTAAAGAAGCTCACATTTTGGAGAGTTAAAATATAGAATAAATTTGTGATATTTTATTAGTTGTGTAATTTTGAACTCATTTTAAATTTGATATCATTGTGTTGAAGTTATAGAATGTGATTTATTATGTAATTTATGCTGATACCGTGGAATCCGTCTAGCGGCGCCTAGTCCCCGTCTAGACGGCCTAGGTGCTAGGTGCTAGCTTGGCGCCCGACTAGCGCCTAGCGAATTTTAAAACATTGGGTATGAGTAACTTTTTTCATATTTGATTTTTGTTGTTTTAAAATGGGAGATATAGATATTAACATTGTTTATAAAAAAAAAAGATTAATGAGGTTGGGTAACGTCAAATCTCAAGCGACCAACCCGGCCCCACAAAAATTTCAAAATTATTTAAGTCGTTAATTTTTATAATTTGTCGGAACTTTTAAAAAAGATAATTAGTTAAAAAAAAAAAAAGTAGATCCTTCCAACTATCCTTTTTTTTGTTATTGTTTTTCCTCACCTTTTTTCCCCTCCACCATGGTCATCTCATCTATCATTTTTCATTCATTGTTATTGTTCACCACGTTTTACTCCCTCTCCACAAAATAATTATTCTTTGTTTTTGCTACTAATCTACCCACCACAGCTTCATCATCAAGCAAAATTGCTCCATCTTCTCTACCGCCACTTTTTATATTGATTTCCTTCTCTCACCATCATCGTGCATCATCACCTCCCAATCACCACCACTACCATCTTTGTTTGCTCAAGATAACCACCTATAATATAAAAGGTAACAAGTAGAAGAGATCAAGCTTGCCCGTGAACTTCAAAATGCAAATTTTCAACAAGAAGGCTTGCATCATCATAGTCATATTGTTACTTCTTTGAAAATTATTGTTCTTTAATTGCTTCCTATGCATTAACTATCTTTCCTCATTATTTCTGCCTTTTTATCATTTTCTTATTACCCACATATTTTGGCATTAATTCTTGATCGTTTAATTTCTACTTGTTGCATTATTATTCATTCCATTTCCTACTTTTTTTCCTTAAATTAATGTGTCTCTTAAATTTATAATATTCATTACGTGTTGAACCTACATATTGTTACGATGAAAAATCTCTCATCGGAGTGGTAGATACTAGGTACAAACTTATGAAAACAAGCTTAAAACCTTCTGATCTAGATTGGAAGCCTTAGATGATTTTAAATTTTTCTTGCTGGTGCAACCGACAAGCTGGTAAAGAACACAAGTGCTAAGCCTACATATCACACACAGCTCAACAATCACCTAAGCATCATTCACGTTGAAACTATTAATCAATCATTAATGAAGAGCCTAGGTGTAGACCTAAATTTGAATTAGACCCATAAAAACTACCCACCATGTCAAACTAGATATCCCTAAATTCGATGGTTAAGTAAAAAATGTATTTCAACATACTTTGAAAATAACAATATATGTGGATCAATCTAAACGATCGAACATGAGAGTAAACAAATATCTAAGCAAATTTGAAAACTTATTAATACATTGTAAGCCCAAATTAGACCCTAGTGAAATTTAATCAATCTTATTAATGGTTACAATAACCAAGTCTTATCCCACTAGGTAGAGTCGACTATATGGATCCTTCTACGCCATTAGATAAGATCTAAAATTCATAGACAACTATAATTATTTGTTCTAATCTTGACTGAAGAGGTTCAAAATTAGGAGAATGGTCAGAGCTTCTATCATCTAACCCCTGTTGATGCAGTCTGACCCGATTGTTATTTTGATGTTGACACCGATTTAAGTTTGGTTGAGTGAATTCGGATTAAACCGGGTTCTGGTGAGTAAAATCAGGTGACGGAAACCCCGGTGAGTGAAGTCGGGTCCTGGTGAGTGAAGCCAGGTGAATGAAATCCCGGTGAGTGAAGTCGGGTCCTGGTGAGTGAAGTCAGGTGACTGAAATCCCGGTGAGTGAAGCCGGGTCCTGATGAGTGAAGCCAGGTGACGGAAACCCCGGTGAGTGAAGTCGGGTCCTGGTGAGTACGGAAACCCCGGTGAGTGAAGTCGGGTCCTGGTGAGTGAAGTCAGGTGACTGAAATCCCGGTGAGTGAAGCCGGGTCCTGGCGAGTGAAGCTAGGTGACCGAAACCCTGGTAAGTGAAGTCAGGTCCTAGTGAATGAAGTCCCGGTGAGTGAAGTTGGGCACGGAGTCTTGGTCCGGGGGATTGGGAACAAGTCAGAGAAGGCTAGGTAGTCATTCTCTGGACTTAGAGTTGAATTGGGAGTCGCTGGATCGGTCTGAAGACGGATCAGGGAGTTGGCACGAACTCTCTGTTGTAGATCGGTCTGATGACCGATCCAGGGAAGTCTGATCGGTCTGGCGAACGATCAGGGAGAGAACAGAAAGATTTCTGTTTGAGTTCTGATCGTTCTGGTGAACGATCAGAGAAGAGGTCAGTAGCTTTGGGAGGAGACCTTAATCGGTCAGTGTGACCGATCAAGGATCGGAGGTTCCTCACCCTGACCGATCAGGATGGCTCCTGATCGGTCAGGGAGTGACCTGATCGATCAGGTGATCGATCAGGGGCTTTGGCCTGCGGGTGCTGAAGAAAACTCCAGCAAAGGGATGGATCGGTCGGGTGACCGATCCACGATCCCTGATCGGTCAGTGTGACCGATCAGGGAGACACTGGATCGATCAAGAGGTGACCTGATCGATCAGGGTCTTCTCTGATCGGTCTGTGAACCGATCAGTAGCTAATAACTTTAATTCAAATCCGCTGTCAAACTTCTGATCGCGTCTGTTTTTCTCTGTGTTTTCTCTGCTACCTTGCTGATATTGTTTGATATGCTTTGCTAAGTGTGCAGGTAATGGAGGATGACCCAAACAAAGGAGGGTGATAAGTACCATTTTGTTGATTATTTTAATTGCTAAAATCCATGTTTGACCCATGTTTTACTTGCTTAATTGTGATTTTACCCTAGGTTTTAGGACTTCCTCTTATTTTGGACTTAATTGCAAATTTGCACATATTTGGATTATATTGGCCGCCAAATTTGCAATCTATTTTTGTAGGCATAAAGGATCATAGACCTAGAGCATACTGGGTCAAACTTGAGTCGGAAGTGGACCCGGATCGAGTTATCAAACTTCGGATTAATCCGGGCCGTCCGATTCAAAAGCGGCTAGATCTGAGCCATCTGGGATCATCTGAAGCCATCCAAGCTAGGGTTAGGGTTGATCAAGCACTCTGATCAAGATCTGAAAGTTTCATCCCAATCAGAGCTCATTCAACCGTTGGATCAAGCTCAGAGGGTTCTAGATCGTCCATTCAAAGATTAGGTTGATCTGGACCATCCGTTGCACATCTGGAGGATCCGAGCTACCACGAGGCAGATCCTGACCCCTGATCATCATCAATAAAGTTTGGATTAAATCAGAGCAAGATCAGCCGTTGGATTTTATCAAATTAATCTGGGTCGTCCATTGTTAAGTATTTAATCAAAATTTCCCAGCTCTTCAGCTTCGTCGCGTCTTCGCCGCAAGCTTCGTTTTCTTCGTAGTTCTTCGTTTTTGCTTCAATTTTTCTTCAATTCGAGGCGCGACCACCTCAATCTCGACCTTGGATCATCTTCTGGATCATTGGAGATAGCTTCGGTGGAGAATTCAGCTCAGTTTTCATTCGGACAGAAGTGTTTGAGGGTTTCGACAGCTTTGTGGTCCGATCACTCATTTCTCATCCACAATCCATTTGCGAGCATCTGAGCCACTTGTAGGGGTTCTCAGGTGAGCTCAGATGATTCTCAAATCATCATCGCAATCCCATCCACTGAGATCGAGAAGATTGGATTGGAATTTTCCCAACTGATGCAGATTGAGCAGAGTTTCTAGATTGAAGTCGATTTCCACTGATTTGCTGAGCTTAGGGGTTCGAGGCCAGCCTTTGCGTGACGAACAAGGAGATTTTGAGCTCGGGAAGGGTTGAGGATTAGTTTTCCGTAGCTAATTTCATTGTATTAGCTGTAATTTCGATTTCTGCCATTTCATTTCTGAATCTCTGTATTAGTTGCTGTAATTTACGTTTTCTGAATCATTTCTGCCCTAAGTAGTGTTTCAATTATGCAAGTGATTAGTTAAGCTGTTTGTGTAGTGAGTAATTGCAATTAGTTTAGCTTGCTTTGCATTTGATTTCATTTCTGCAGTTTTGTTCAGCTTTTCCCTTGTGTATCAATCCTGTTTTCTGCGTATCATCTCTTTTCCTTTTGTATCAGTTCATTACCTTAGCTCTGGAATTTCGCAGCTAGCTAGCTATTTAGCTTTATCTTCACAAGCTATATTATAGCTTGTCTCGTTTTTAAGCATTTGAATTCAATTTCTGCCCGTGATCTCCATTTCTGCCCGATTCAATTTTCAATTCTGAAAGTTGGTTTCATTTCTGCAACTCTTAGTTGTAGTTGCTGTAGTTTGTGACAAGGGAAGCATAGCTCCTTTGAGTCTCTTCTGGAGTTTGTGACAAGGGAATCATTCCGGAATTAAGTTTTATTTCTGCAAATCTTTTCAGTGTTGCATTGCATTTATCCCTGCGTATCAGTTCCTTTGTCTTTAAGTCCCTGGATTTTGTGTTAGGCTGGCTTAAGTTTTCTCTTCTGAAATTACAGTGTAGTTGTTTCATTTGTTAAGCATCCTTTATAAGGTTCTGCATTCAATCTCCATTTCTGTGAGTGCGGTTGTATTTCTGCAAGTTCAGCCAACAACTTCTCTGCATTTTATTTCGGCACAGCAGTTTATTCCTGCTATCAACTTTGTGGCTGCCAGTTCAGTAATCAGTTCTAAATATCACATCTATAAACCTAGCTTTTCCGAATCATACTTGCTCCTAGTTGTTTGTTTGTCTTTGAATTCACTTTGTCGCTGCATCTCTGAGTTCAAATGCTGATTTTCTGCAATCACTTTTGAACTGATTCATATCTGCGTATCAAGAATTGGGATCAGAATTCTTGTTTAGCATCCAGTTGTTTCTGCAGTAATTGGTTCTAAATTCTGAAATTGATTTGTTTGTTTCAATTCCATTTGCTTTACATCAGTTTATGGGGTTGCAATTAGCATTATTTTCAGCACATGGGTTTTCCTTGTTGGCGTGCCAAATTTGATGAATTTCTGCACTTTGTATCAATAGAGGCCTTGGCATTGTTTGGTATCAAGTTAGCTACAATTTTTAGGGTGTTTTGGAGTTTGAAATCAGTTAGTGCTGTTTTTAGTTGTTTCGGAACTGTCTCATCATGTATGCATCGGTTTTCTTATAAATTGTGTAGCTAGCTTTCATTTGCTTGTTTTGAGTTGATTCCGGAGGTAAGATCTTGCATTAGCTTAACTGAAAATTCATCACTGCATTATTTCTTTGTTTAGCATTTGTGTTGCATGTGAAATCAGAATTGCTTCCTTGGATTGTTTAAGTGATGGATTAAGTTTTACATTCGTTGAGCTCGTCAATTGTCTAGTTAAGTTGCTTGGTTAAGTTCCGTTTCTTTTCATTGCAATTTCCTTTCAGATTAAAACCAAACCCACATTTTATCTGAAACCCAAAAACATCACGACACATAAATACAAGCTCGAATCACACAACATCAACTAGTCCCTAGGAAAAATACGACCTGTGGCCCCTTTACTACATTTTCATATTTTGATTGCAAAAAGGGTTTCCAGCTTTTTATAAATATTCTAAATCTGATGAACACACACATTCGTGACAACTTAATCTAGTATTTCGGGTTCATCAGAGGGTCAACTGGAGACTTTCTCCTCGTCAGGTTTGGTTGTTTTCCTTTCGCAGGTCACAACGGTTTCTGGCGCGGGCTGGCAACGGCTGGGAAAACTGACGAACTGACCTGGAGCTCGGCTGAAGAGGGTTTAGGGAGTCCAGAGGAGGTCAGTAGTAGCTGAGGTTGTTGCAGACGAGCTGGTGAGCTGCAGAGACACGTCTGTGACCTGGCGATGGGTGGCGATGGGCAAAAGCTTGAGTGTTGGCTAGCAAAGAGGCATCGGGGGGACTTGAGCGATTGTCTGATCTCTTTGAAACGCCAACACTCTGATATTTTGCATCTGGAGAGCTTTGAGCTAGTGGAGAAGTTTACAAGGCGATCAGCAAGCAAACAAGGAAGAGTTGAGTGAAGGCTCTTGCCGAGGTTGTGCTGGGTTGTGGGTTATGCTTGTAAACGTTTCTCCTTCGCTTGCTTGTGCTCTGTAAGCTTTCCTTGTCTCTGTGCTTATTTTCTGATACTCTTGAGACTATTTGTGTGAAGAGGTTTCTCCACCGAGAATGAGGCATTTGATATTCGGATTTCCGGGGCTTGATCTGCCGACAATCAAGGGATCGCCCACCTCACGGGCACGCCAAGGAGTAGGGGCAAGTTATCCCCGAACCTTGTAAACCATCTTTGTTAGCATCTTGAGTTTGTGTTTAGTTTTAGGGTTTTAGTTTCTGCAGTTCTGTTTCTGTATATGTTTTCATGTGCAATTCACACTTACATTTGATTATTTTGGGTTTGGAGAGACCCTTGGTTGAGGGGGAAGTATTTTAAACTTAACAACCAGTTAACACCCTTTTCGGTGTTTGACAAAGGGGGAGAGAATGGTTGATTAAGTTTAGGGTTTGTTATTGTAGAGGGAGGACATTGATTCCCTTACGATAATTGAAATTGATTTGATTTCAATTGATCATTAATACATAAACTTAAATCGGGTTGTCAAACAACAAAAAGGGGGAGATTGTTGATGCAGTCTGACCCGATTGTTGTTTTGGTGTTGACACCGATTTAAGTTTGGTTGAGTGAATTCGGATTAAGTCCTGGTCGGGGACTGGGCACGGAGTGAATGAAATCCCGGTGAGTGAAGCCGGGTCCTGGTGAGTGAAGCCAGGTGACTGAAATCCCGGTGAGTGAAGCCGGGTCCTAGTGAGTGAAGCCAGGTGACTGAAATCCCGATGAGTGAAGCCGGGTCCTGGCGAGTGAAGCTAGGTGACCGAAACCCTGGTGAGTGAAGTCGGGTCCTAGTGAGTGAAGTTAGGTTGAATGAAGTCCCGGTGAGTGAAGCTGGGCACGGAGTCTTGGTCCGGGGGATTGGGCACGAGTCAGAGAAGGCTAGGGAGCCATTCTCTGGACTTAGAGTTGAATTGGGAGTCGCTGGATCGGTCTGGAGACCGATCAGGGAGTTGGCACAAACTCCCTGTTGTAGATCGGTCCTGTGACCGATCCAGGGAAGTCTGATCGGTCTGGCGAACGATCAGGGAGAGAACAGAAAGGTTTCTGTTTGGGTTCTGATCGTTCTGGTGAACGATCAGAGAAGAGGTCAGTAGCTTTGGGAGGAGACCTTGATCGGTCAGTGTGACCGATCAAGGATCGGAGGTTCCTCACCCTGACCGATCAGGATGGCTCCTGATCGATCAGGGAGTGACCTGATCGGTCACCAGACCGATCAGGGCACAACCTGATCGGTCAGGTGACCGATCAGGGGCTTTGGCCTGCGGGTGCTGAAGAAAACTCCAGCAAAGGGATGGATCGGTTGGGTGACCGATCCACGCTCCGTGATCGGTCAGTGTGACCGATCAGGGAGACACTGGATCGATCAGGAGATGACCTGATCAATCAGGGTCTTCTCTGATCGGTCTGTGGACTGATCAGTAGCTGATAACTTTAATTCAAATCCGCTGTCAGACTTCTGATCGCGTTTGTTTTTCTCTGTGTTTTCTCTGCTACCTTGTTGATATTGTTTGATATGCTTTGCTAAGTGTGCAGGTAATGGAGGATGACCCAAACAAAGGAGGAGGGTCAACTGGAGACTTTCTCCTCGTCAGGTTTGGCTGTTTTCCTTTCGCAGGTCACAACGGTTTCTGGCGCGGGCTGGCAACGGCTGGGAAAGCTGACAAACTGACTTGGAGCTCGGCTGAAGAGGGTTCAGGGAATCCAGAGGAGGTCAGTAGTAGCTGAGGTTGTTGCAGACGAGCTGGTGAGCAGCTGGTGAGCTGCAGAGACGCGCCTGTGACCTGGCGATGGGTGGCGATGGACAGAAACTTAAGTGTTGGCTAGCAAAGAGGCATCGGGGGGACTTGAGCGATTGTCTGATCTCTTTAAAACGCCAACACTCTGATATTTTGCATCTGGAGAGCTTTGAGCCAGTGGAGAAGTTTGCAAGGCGATCAACAAGCAGACAAGGAAGAGCTGAGTGAAGGCTCTTGCCGAGGTTGTGCTGGGTTGTGGGTTGTGCTTGTAAACGTTTCTCCTTCGCTTGCTTGTGCTCTGTAAGCTTTCCTTGTCTCTGTGCTTAATTTCTGATACTCTTGAGACTATTTGTGTGGAGAGGTTTCTCCACCGAGAATGAGGCATTTGATATCCGGATTTTCGGGGCTTAATCTGTCGACGATCAAGGGATCGCCCACCTCACGGGCACGCCAAGGAGTAGGAGCAAGTTATCCCCGAACCTTGTAAACCATCTTTGTTAGCGTCTTGAGTTTATGTTTAGTTTTAGGGTTTTAGTTTCTGCAGTTCTGTTTCTGTATTCTTCCGGTGCTAACCCTTGAGTGCAGAAAGTTTCGAAGAAGGCGATTTTAGTGTCTGGCTACATTCACCCCCCCCCCCTCTATAGCCATCCAAACACCAACAACCCCGACCTAGTTGACTTCTTGAGCCCTTTAGTAAACCTTTTGAATAGTATGAAATTAGAGTAGCAATTTAAAAGGTCCCGGTATAGACCCATTCGCGCAAAATGTATAAATTTTTTGGGCCACAATGCTTCCTTCTTTCACGAGTGTCATGGACTTATATGCACTATAATGCAAAATTTTAGGCCAGAACTCATTTGATATTCATTTCTCAGAAATAACTTCAAGAAGTTATATACTATATGGCATGTATAAAATTCTTGCAAATAGACAAGCACCTAGTTTTAAAAGTGCTAGGCCCCCTAGGCTACAAGGTGGCTAATGCGCTAGCACTAGTATAGCCTGGCTACGTTAGCGTTTTACACTTGAAGTATGCTAAAGCCTCTATTAGGTTAACTAGTGGCTAAGAAACAATGTGCACTCATAATGGGCCAAAACATTCATGATAAGGTCCTCATAAAACAAGAACTAAACCTTCGAATTTATGGCATAAAAGGTAAGAACTTAACATCATGATTAAATTGGCCTAGGAAAATTGCATTTGATATATGGGATGCAATTTCTGAAGTGCAATATTGCATGAAATATCCAGAATCATTTAATATAATGGCAAGTGTTTTTACTATAGGCCTTACATGTTTTAATGAAAGATCATCACAATTTGCAAGGGTTTAAAGGCACTGGAGCCCATCTTCGTAGACCCATCCATGTGATGCAATAGAGGAATTCTATTTGTCATTCGAACACCTTAAAACTATAAAAAAATTTAGAGGAACTAACATAAAACCATACAGAATTGAGAAAATTAATATTTTTCATTTAGCCACCTCCTGTTTGTTGATTCTCTATTTTAGAGCCCATCATAAATCATGTAGAAGAATTAAAGAATTTTATCAAATATCAATTTCAATGAAGAAATTAGTTTATCTACGCAAGAGGTTTCTCACCAACAAAGTTACTAGAACACTAAAACAATTACATAACAATTTGAAAATTTCTGAAGGTAATCTCAAGTATTAAGTGGTTATGATCAAGATTCAAAATCTCAAACTGTATCAAAGTTTCGGTCTTTGATTGAAATGATACTATTTTGATATCATGTCGATGTTTCCATACATGGTGCTAGTAATGGATTAGAGTTGAAAAAGAAAGAAGATGAAGTATAGGAAGGAGTTTGTACTAAGCTTAGATTTTAAATCTTGTACCATGTCAAGCGAAACAACGGAAATATATGATTGCAGTAAATTACCAAAACTCAATACCACTGAACACATCCTTTGCTTCATCTCCTTCCTCCATTAACCTCCAAACTATCACCAACACCATACATTAGAGTGTCAAACTTGCATTTCGCTTGACACGATATGAGATTTCAAACCATCATCATGATTATACCTAAAAAAGCTCCTAGAAAGGTTTCTGATGGAATTATCACATAAGTCCAAATCAGTCACAATATATCATGGAAACTTGCTGACACCAATAGGAAGTATCATATTAATATATATGCCATAAGTTTTACATTGTTATAGCTTATGCGGAATATGGGAAGAGTTCTTAATAAAAAAAATTTTGTGGCGACATGACACTAATCATCAAGCAAACCACTACAAGGTTTTAAATCTCAGAGCATGTTAAATTTCAATATTTATCTAGAATAGTACAATTTTAGCATCACGCCAAAGTGTCAATGTTAAATACAATTGGCTAATTAAAGGTGAAGGGAGAAAGGAAACGAAAAAGAAGATAAAAGGAAACTACATGCTTGAGTTTAAAGTATTTTTCCATGTTAGAGTTTCGGTATCCAGTTGTCATGGTATGATTTTGGCACTGTATTGTATTGTGCTCGCAATTAGCATGGCTTTGGCATGCATCAAAGCAATGTCGAGATAAAATAGATGTATTATATTCCTTGGATACTCTTCATATATTTTATTTACTTGTAAAAATAAGGCAATAACAATTAAATAATCAATTGAATCAAATTTGTTATATTTGAAAAAAAAAATATTGTATTTAAAGGCATGTTTAGGATGCAGAGATGTTGAGCTATGAAAGGTGGATGTGTAAACATACGAGGATAGACAGAATAAGAAATGAGAGCATTAAAGCGGACTTGCATATATTGAGGAAAAACTTCGAGAGACACGTTAAGATGATACGGACATGTATTTAGACGACTAATAAATGTCCCTGTTAAGTAATGTGAAACTATGATAAATATGCACATTAAATGAGGAGACGAAGGCTAAAAAAGACTTAGTTAGCAACAATAAAACAAGATAAAGTTTATTTAAATATAGATGATGATATAATAGGGACAAAATCCAATGGCGTAGAAGGATCCATATAACCGACCCCACTTAGTGGGATAAGACTTGGTTGTTGTTGTTGTTGGTTGTTGTTATAAAGGCATGTTGTTTCAAGGCTACACGAGCAACAACCATAAGCAATAAAAAAAATTGACATGCAAAGTTTGAGAGAAATAGAAGTATGATTTATTACCATTTCAGAAATATTATACGGAGGGTTAAAGACTTTCCCAGTACTTGCTGCTCCCTCAGTCAAATCTCCAAACTCATTTATGGTCCATGCATGCTTCCCAGGAGACAGCCCACTAAAGTTGGCATCAATTTTTGCCAATTCCATGCTCACTTGAGCCAAACGTACGACTCCATATACAACTGGGCCTTTGAACTCGGCAACAGAAGCAGAAATTAAGAAATCTGGAAACATGCAAGTCACATTAACTATTAGTATTCAGAAAATTGACAGTTTCCCATCTTTAGCATTCCAATAACTGTAAAACCATATTCAAGTTCCCAATTATAATTTTGGTATAACATTAACAAAATATCATGATGATCACACTAGGAGATGTCATGTGTGCATGCTTACCGAGACATATCAGCATTCTGCAGTTCATGTTTTAAAAGGTATACAAACACCTTAAAAAAAAAAGAACAAAAAAAATCTGGTAGCAAAGACTCATTTACATGATAACAAACTAGTGTAAATATTTTCACTCTAATATAGGCGAATCACAATTTTAACAGCAATATGCAGCAAAAACTTTACATGCTCATCAAATAATTTATAAAAAACTACAGAGAGCTTAGCAGATGTTAGAATAATTTAGAACTCTTTCTAAAAAAAAATTAACGAGGTTGGGTAATATCGAATCTTGAACGACCGGCCCGGCCCCGCGGAATTTTCCACCGGCCGCTAGGATAAATCGGGAAGTGCTCCGGCGGTCCAGAAGCCCAACATCATAGGATTCGCGCCCCATTTGGAGGAAAAATTCCTACAAAATACACCATAGATGGGGATTGAACCGCTGATGCTTAGGATGACAATTAGTCGCCCTTCCGATGCACCATAGCCCCGGGGCCAATTTAGAACTCTTTCTAGAATCAACACATGATTGCTGTTAATTTGTACAGGGTATACATGTTACAAAAACAAAAAAGGGAAATTAGTTGCTTGATACACTCCTGTAAATCTGCCTATATGAGAACATATATCAATTATATTATGAAGCTGCCAATAGACCAAAAGGCAAAGCTTTTACTTTGATTTACTCAAGTCTTGGCATGATTACAGCAAGGAAAGAAAATAACCAACCATTAGGATTGCCTTGTCCAATTAATCGAGCAGAGCGACCTGTCTGAGCAAGAGCCTCTTCCATTGACTTCACAGAAACTGAGCCAAGAATTCTTACTACTTGATTGCTCAAATCTACATCAACATTTTTTATTCCTTGTTTGACAAAGAAAAACAAAAAATGGGTGATTAACTGAAACACACCAGCAGTGAACTAGCAAAACCTAATAACAAATAAGATGAAATTTTCTCTACATAATTGTTTAGACAAGGGTCATTGAGCCCTACCATCAAATTTTAGAAGATTATTCCTCACTGCTGAAACACATGCATCACATTTCATATCCACCATGAACTCTGTCTGAAATAACATAAAACAATATAGAAGAGGTGTAATCCGAGAAACCAGGCAAGCTGAAACAAGTTGTGCAATATGGTACAGGAAAATGAATCGAGGATCACCTATCTACTAGAGAGTAGATTGCACCCAATTGGGAAAATGGAGCACATCAACTATTTGATATATGAAATGGTTGGGTAAAAAATAACTTATTCAGTGTTGTTTTTATGATTTAAAAAACAGATATCTTCTTTCTACTTGATTAAAAGTTGTAAGTAGCTGAAAAAGAAAATGCAAAATTATTTAGTACTCAATAATTTCTTGTTGCAGCAGTGATAATAATTTGATAAAAGTCAATGGTTTGGTTTTGGTTTTGGTTTTTGAAATAAACTACATGTTACAAGAAACGGGTATGAATAACTAGACCAAAAAAGTGAAACAAAAAGTTAGCTGAAAGTTCGCATCTCAATAAATTTGATCTATACCTTTCAAACTATAAGAAAAAATTTAGCTGTGATGCAATTAGACAAGAGATAATGGTAAATTAGTCACCTGAACAAAGCAATCTTAAGGTTTTACTTTAACTTCTTTAGTAAATGAAAGTATGGGTTTCTTTCACATGTTGTTTGATCAACTTATACTACTAAAAAATAGAAAATTCCATCTTACTTTGGTTTTTTCATCTTGCCTTCTTAACTGTAGCAGAACTCAATCTTGGAAACAAGCATTTAAATCTTCCAAAACTAAATCAATGTGATCACGGGAAAAAAATATGAACCCTAAACAATTACCTCCCGCAGGGAAAACATCAAGTATGAAGTCTCTATATATGCAACACAAGCGTTAATTAATTTTTGTCAATAAAACCATTTGCAAGAATGTCCTCGCCAAAAAACAAAAATAGCATCCCGAAAGATAAGATCATATACATGGTAAAGTACAAAAGAGGAGAGAAAAAATAACTGCAATCAATGTCGCAAAAGTGCATCTTACCAAGAGTTCTGGCAAAGTCATATCTTTCTGCAAACAAAATCCCAAGGATTAGAACAAATAACGCAAGTAAGCATGAGAAGAGACGGGGAGGCCGAGAACCGCAGGCGATGGTGCAAGAAGCTCACCTGGATGAAGTTAGTGTTAATCTCGACTGCTGAAGAATCCATACTGACGGCAGCAAAGCGGTTGTAGCGGGTCGCTAATGCAGAAGGAACGAAGCACGACAACTTGGTTGGAAAGGGAAACGGAGAAGAAGAAGAAGAAGAAATAGTTGTCGCTACAATCGCTGCAGGGAGGGCAAAGACCCTGAGAATACCCATTTCCCCTTTCTACTCTTCTCGATACGAGTCGGTTCCGCCTTTGATTTCTTGCTCGTTTCCGAGAATATTTTATTTTGCCCGTGTATTTACCATTTTATTTTCGGAAATTTATCAATATTACATTGGTATTTATAAAAGGCGACATTTAGATTGGTACGTTTATTTTTCATTTTTATTTTATGTAGAAAATATGATTTTCTGAAAAATATATTTGATTTGTATTTTTCAGTCTTATTTTTCAGAAAAAGATATAACATTTTTTGAAAAACTAGATAATGAAATAAAATCATTTTTCAGAAAATAAGAAATTATGTTTGGTTTGTTTCATTTTTTATTTTCATTTTTCATAAAACTGTATTTTCTCATTTTCTGGAAAATAACTTTATTTCATTCTCTAGTTTTCCAGAAAATACTATATTTTTTTTGGAAAACAAGGCTAGAAAATGTAAACCAAACATATTTTACAGAAAACTGTATTTTCTACCTAAAATAAAAATGAAAATAAGCGTACCAAACGCTCCCTACGATTTTCTGAAAAATAAAAATAGAAAATGAAACAAACCAACAAGCATACCAAATACTTCCTACGATTTTCTGAAATACAAAAATAGAAAATGAAATAAACCAAATGTAACTTTCTTGTCAAATCATTTTTTTCCCTTTTTTTTTAATGCATATGATCTCTCTTTTCTCCTCTCTCTTCTTATTATCTCTCTTTTATATAAATAAGAGAGAAGAGAAAAGAACAAGGAAGAGGTTAAGGGGGCATTTGGTTTGTTCCATTTTCCATTTTTATTTTTCAGAAAATCGTATTTTTTCGTTTTCTGGAAAATGACTTTATTTCATTCTCTAGTTTTCCAGAAAACGCTATGTTTTTTTCTTAAAAACAAAGCTGGAAAATACAAACCAAACATGTTTTCCAGAAAATCGTATTTTCTACATAAAATGAAAATGAAAAACAGACTGGAAAATACAAACCAAACGCACCCTAAGAGATCTCTTCCTCATCTCATTTTTCTTACTTGATATATATTTTTCCATGCTGATTTAAGCATCGGAGAGGTCTTGTCGGGTTTCCCAGCGAGCCCTTTGATATTTGTTATTCCCCGCAGGAAAGAGTCGGGATACGAGAAGAGATATTGGAGGAGGCTCTTTGACGTCCTCGTTCTTTATATCAGGAGGGATTCGACCGTTGTATAACCAGGGTCAGGTATCACCACTAGAACATTTTGGAGTCATCTGTGGGAAACGTGAGTGAAAGACATTGAGCGACTACTTCGACGAATTTCCCCAACATCCGGCTGAAGCGTATCCTGCATAAAAAGATTTGGAATAGAACATAGTATCGCTGGAAAAAAATTAAATTGAGTCATGACACAAAAATCAGGGAGCAAAAATCTAAACTTTGAACCCCAATATTTCCTTTTGATTATTTTATATTATTTTTATAATACTTGCTCTTACACGGACAAGTGTTTCTCCAATTCATGCTCAACATATGGATAACATATGGGCATATTTAATATGAATATGATAGAATGGGGATCTTCCCAGAAGACTACCTATTCATAGTTGTGTGCTTTTAGCATGATTTGAGTATCAACTCACGGCTGGATCGGTTCATTGTTAGTTTTGTTGGTAATCTTGGTTATCTATTCCTCTCTCTTTTTACTCCATGAATTTTCGATATTATCTTTTGGAAGTTATTCCGGAAAGAGTCGACGACGATGGCTAGTCACCTGTGGAGGTTGCTGCGGCGGGAAGGAACTTGGGGTCCTGCAAGGTTAACACGAGCGTTAGGGGACACGCCGGCAGGGGTCCGGCGAAGTCCACTCTGATGCTCAAGTCAGTATATGTCCGAAAAGTAGAGGTAGCAAGAAGTAAGAATGTATATAGGGTTGAGAGAGCATAACCCCTTTATCGGAGGGGTTGGACTACCTTTTATACTGACGACGACAGACTAGACGTGCCCCCTCGATCGGTGTCACGTCTCTGATACTTAAGTCATGCCCCCTCTTTCGACGGTAACTAGATATCCTTTGAAACGGTTTGCACCGTTATCACGCTTCTGCTCGTTGAGACATTTAAGGGTCGTGCGGACCTTTTCTAACGGGGATGATTATCCGCACCGAGAGGGGGGTCCGTACCCGAGGTCGGTCATTACGGAGACTCCACCTCCCAAGGTGAGCTTGGGGTCTTCGGGCGCGATATCTCCCGAGGTGCTCTCGGGGCCTAACCTCCCGGGGTGCTTCCGGGAGGGGTCTTCGGGCTGACCTTCCCGGGCGCGTCCCTTGAGGGGAGCCTCGGGACCTGAGAGGGAAGGTCGCTTCGATTTGTCATGTCCTGCCCCGCGGCTTCTTCATCCCTCGTGTCGGGCACAGACTATCTAACCCTATCACAAGTTCCTCCCTTCAAGTATGATCGAAGGAAATGTGACTGACTGATCGGACTAGTGTAAAGATGAAGAAGTTGCGGGCCTTTAACTTCCTTACTTCCCTTGTAGTTATAAGGGGCCTTTGGATTATAATCTTTTATCCCGAGTTCCGAGAAATCCCCCTTAATGGTCTTATCCTTTTTTTAAAAAGGCCCGACTCTTGAGGGACTATGATGATGTCTGTCTCTTCGTTATAAAGTCGCATGGCTCTTTTATGAGGGCAACGGGGTACCCCATCGAATGTCTGATTGCCACGTGTCCCAACGGCCATCTTCATAATCTCTTACGGACGTGTGCCGCCTGGTCGGTTCGTGACAAACGACTGCCTGTGCGTGGCGGTTTCTCGCTTTCCACGTGTCTCTTCCCCCTTGCGTCCAAGCAGGCGGCTGCCTGAGCATAAGAGGGGAAGGTGCAGATGTTAAGCCCACTTCCGACTCAGCGGCTGAGTGCACTTCATCTTCTTCTCCCGTAAAGCCTCTTTTGCGCGTGAGTAGTTTGTCTCATTCTTGTCTTCTTTCTTAGGGATCATGGAAAACTACCGCACGGAATGGTATGAGTCCATCTCCTCGAGAGTGAGACCGGAGGCCTTACAGGCGGCCACCGAGGCCTATGGCCTCCCGGCCGAGATGGCAATGGTCATCCCCAAAGTGAGTCAGACGCCCGTGGAACCCCCTGCGGGTATGTTGACCTTCTTCTTAGGGCAGATGGAGTTAGGGATCCGTTTCCCTATCCCTCCTTTTTTCACGAACATAGTCTCCTATTTTGGTATCCCCCTTCACCAGATGATCCCTAATGTCTTCGCCCAGATGGGAGGGGCGTATATCATTTTCAAACTTTTTGCTCTTCCTCTAACTCCTCATCTCTTTCATTCTTTCTTCGTCCCGATAGGGTCTAGAGGGGTCTTCAGTTTTGCAGCCCGACCAGGCCATAGGATTTTAGGGGGGTTTCCTTCCTCTCATAAAGGGTGGAAGGAGAAATTCTTCTTCATTAGACTGTCGTCATTACCCTTCAGTCCCCTGTGTTGGATAGAGGATTTGCCGACTCCTCCAATTCTAGGGAACTTTCTCCACGGTTCGGTGTACCAGCGTGCTAAGGAGGTACTCTCTGGTATGGAATTCAGCGGCCTGGGGCTGGTACAGAGTGAAGAGCTTATGTACCGAGCGGGTCTTAGGTCTAAAGTAACGTGAATCAGCCCCTCCCTGGGTAAGTTCATCTTTTTTCTTCAATGTCTGCAGGTTTTGACTGATATCCTCTCTGTCTGGTTATTGCAGAGGACATCATGTTCGCCAAGGTGATGGGCAGGCTCATTAGATGGGAGGAGGCCAATAAGGAGGCATTGAACCCTCCTCCGGTCGCTCCTGATGCTCCACCTACTCCCGCCGAGTCCCCTGAAGGACATACTGTCTCATCCCGTGGGGTCGTCTCACCCAAGAGGGTCGAGGCAACTGTTACGTCCCCGCGGGTCGTGAGACTAGGGCCTTTTGATCAACAGGTTGACCCTACAGCGGATCTTTCCTCTTGGGGTGACTCTTTGGCAAGGACGGTCCATCCAGAAGGGATTAGCGAGGGGCCCTTCCCTCCCATTGTTCCTTCAGCAGTCTGGTCTACTGGGCGACAGAAGAGGCGACTCCCCAAGGGCTTAGGCCCTGCTAAAAAAAAACTGCGTTCTGCACGTTACTCTCCCCTTCCCTCGGTGCCCGAGGAACTGACTCTACCTGCTGAGGTAACAACCTCTGTACCTGCTCCACCAGCTCCTGCTCCGAAGGTGGTCGTCCCAACACCTCCGTCTTGCTCCGTTGATCCGGCTACGTCTTCCAAGGGTAAGGAGATGTTACGTACCCAATGCCAGATGAGACTGGATCGACTAAAGAAGAGGTTGGATGCAGCGTTGGAGGCTCCATGCAATCCTTCCCCCCGGTGCAATTCAAAGAGGTTCCGACTGAGGGGGTCGTGTCCGAGGGGACTTCTAGCTCCGACGAAGACGATTCTGGTCCCTCCAGTCTGCCACCTGAAGCCCCCACCATCGAGCGACTTCCTCCCCGTCTGGGTTCGCCGCGACCCGAGGGGCGAGGGAGTACCTCTAGTGGGGCGGCTGTACGAGTTTCGGCGGGCCCACTAATTACTCTTCGGGAGACCCTTCTGCAGGTAAAAATTACTGTTACATTGGATATTCTCTTGATCGTTACTTAACCTCTTGGCGCAATGGCAGGCCACTGAGTATTGAGTGACAGTCGGTCAGGGTCTGTATTCCTGGCCCCGGGTTGAAGCCTTGCTCCGCCGGGCATTGAGGGCGGAGGCTACAGCTGACCACGAGCGTCGGGCAGGATTGATGCAGGCAGGGGTCAGCAGGGCTCTCCGGGCGAAGGTCGAACACCTGATGAACATCTTGCAAGACAAGGAGCAGGCTTTTCAATGTTCCCGGCATAATGAACATCTGGTGTCCGAGAAAGCTGTGAGTGTTACCCAGGACCTGCTCTATTAGTAGGAGCCCTAGAGCCAATTATGTGATGATTGACTAGGAACTTTTTGTATCATATTCTATCATTAGTAAAGGCATGTTTGGTTATTATACTTACTTTATTATTTGTGCCAAAATAACTAAGTATAATAATGTCCTTGAGTAGTGGGTTCTTATCTACATCATATCAATTGGTTGAATCGATAGTGAGATGATGTAGAGAACACTACACTAAACTATTCCTAGTCAAACATTAATATTCAAGGACAATATTAATGCATGGAGACTAGCATGTAGATCAATTGATGACTTGAGCTCACAAGTCATGAATATGTGATATCAAGTTGACACATGGGTATACATTAGAGAATGTGTACTGAATTGACCCACCATGAGAAAGTTTCATAGATTGTCATATGAGTGTTATAAACTTTCTCATGTGACTATTAGTATAAATAGTCCTTATACGGTTTCCTACATAATGAGTTATGTACTTTGGTATCGTCAAACGTCACCCGTAACAGGGTGGACTATAAAGGCGATCACTGGGTATGTAATGAATTATGCGGAGGGATGTGAGTGATGTAGATGGTATCTATCCCTCCCATATGACGGGAGTGATATTTATGGGCCCCTTGATCGAGTAGGACTACTAAAACGCATGACCATGCTAAAATAAGTCAATATGAGATATTGAGCTCATTTGTTTGAGTGAGTCTACTCGGGGATCAAGAAACACAAAGATTGATCGAGGATGACACGGTCTATGTCTCGTTGGTCAATCTAGATATCGAGGATAGAAGGACAAGGTCATACATTATCATAGCCACAGAGGTTAAGTCGGATCTCGACTTTTCTTGTTTCTTGGGTAGCAATGATGCATTGCTAGATGCCAACGTTACGAGAACCTATTGGGTCACACACTAAAGACATGATGCTTCGGGAGCTCGGGACAGGAGCTCGGGAGACTCGGGACAGGAGCTCAGGGACTTGGTCAGGAGCTCGGGAGACTTGGTCGGGAGCTCGGGCTGAGAGCTCGGCAGACTGGGTCGAGTGCTCGGGAGACTTGGTCGGGAGCTCAAGCTGGGAGCTCGACAGACTAGGTCGGGAGCTCGGGGACTTGCTCAGGAGACTTGGTCGGGAGACCTGGTCAGGAGCCCGAGAGGCCCGTCGAAATTACAGGAGAAATTCATTAAAGTGTTTAATGAAGAAAAGAGAAAAGTCTCTCTTCATTGAATGAAGAGAAGATGAAGAGTCACATGAAAAGATATGCTCTTTATTGGCTTTAATGAAGGGAAGCCAAAGAGACAACAGTCTCTTCATATTCATAGGATGAGTATAAAAGAGAGTCTAGTCATTTTGAATGACAAGTGAGAGCTTTCCCTTCCTCTCTTCTTCCTCTTCTCCCTCTTGGCCGACACCCTTTTGGATTCTTGGTTGCTTGTGAACTACCCCAAGTTGCTAGCACAACTAAGGTAGTTCTTCCCGAAGTTGAGAGATCGTGTCCGTGTGGATACGCATAGAGGCATGGGCGCTTGAACGTGCAAAAGATCCGGCGGCACTTGGACGAGCGGGATAAACGTAAGAGCACGCTCCAAAGGTATACACTTTAGATAGATCTATTAGATAGATGAACTTCGTATGAGTTTTCTTTCGCATGGATCACTCGAGGGATCTTGTTTCTGCTGCGTTTTGTGTTTATGTCGCCGGGAGATCCTAACATGCTCCAGGTGACGCAGGAGAGAGACCAGCTCCAGGCAAGGGAGAGGGAGTTGTTGGGCGACATCCAGCTCATGGTAGCCTTGGCTGAGAGACTGAACTCGCATAGTCAGGATCATGCGCAACAGCTTAGTCAAAAGGAGTTTGATCTCCTAATGGCCACTGACCGCGCGTCCGTTCTGGAGGATGACCTGGTCCAGGTTCGGTCAAATGAGCGTGCCACGTCGGAGAGACTCCGAGAGGCCTTGGCCTAGCAGGCGGAGATGTCTGCCGAGCTAGAATGGTTGAGAAGTTCCTACGAGGCTGTTGAGGCTGAGCTCCTTACCCTTCGAGTTGCCCAAGCTTCTAGTTCTAAGGAAACCGAGATAGGCTTCAAGGTGAAGGTTCTGGAGTCGGATGAGTTCCGTGCCATTGTAGCCGACCAGGTAATGCAGCGCCTACAGCAGGGCTTCCACGGGGCTATCGATAAGTTGAAGAAGGACCAGCTCCTCCCTTCCGATGCCTACCCGTGATTCTAGGTGCCTTCTGTGCTAGAGAGGGGTCTTTGCCCGAGGGCCCGCGTTAGCAGAGTCCCCCACTCTTCGGGGGGTCGGGCCTCATTGTAGCAGTTTTGAATTAATGCAATCACTTTCACTATTCTTGGTGTATGTGCTTTTGCCCAATGTATCTCACGTCTTCATTTTACGGGTATAATAAATAGAAAAGGTACTTGTTTGCTTCGAGGTCGATCATGAGGGCAGATCCCTTCTGAAAAATTCTACAAGTCAAAACTTTATGCCTGCATTTAAGTCTATGACGGGTCCCCGCCGATGTTTCCTTCTGGAGTATGCGAATGGCTCCCGAACCGTCACCTCCGCCTTATACGCAATCCTCTTGAATGGACTCATAAAAAGTTGCAGGTTCCGAGGTGCGGCGTGGACGCGTTGGTCGAAACGATGCTTCGGCGTCTGTTGCTGCTTTGGCGCTCTCTTCGCATTAACTGAACGGAGAGGCAGCCGTCACTATAAATAGGGGGAGAGGGGTGTACCGTCTCCCTCATCCCTTCTGTTTGCTTGCTTCTTTTTGGCTGGATGTCACCTCTCTTTTCTTCATCCTCGTCGGCGCCCAAGCTGCCCAATGTCGAGGATGCAGGATTGTTTTTGGCTGAGGGACCCCTCAGAGGTATAAACTTTTGTGACGTTACCCTTACCGGGGAGCATGGTGGAGATGAGGTCCAGGGTCTCGTTGAGGATCCTGGAGGATGTGGGACTCCCGGATTATCTGAGGAGTTCAAAAAAGGCCTTACATGGCTCGCCAGGGGGCATGGAGGAGATGACGTATCCCGATGGTTGCCTTCTCCTGCGCCAGCAGACGCCATCCTCTTTCGGATCCTTATTTTCCCCATGTTCTGGGCGGAGGATGGCGTTTTATGGGATACGTCGTCACCAATAGGTGAGGGGTCACAGTCGCTGGCTTTTCTCTTTTTATTTCTTCTTTTCATTGAGAAATTGCGGTTGGTTGTTCCCCCTCTCCTATTAAGGCAATTATTCGTTGCGTCTTTACATGCTCCGGAGAGAAATTACAGTCGTTGTTCCCCCTCCTCTTTTTTTTGCCTTTTGAATGTTGTACTCGACTGCATCTTTGCGAGGAGGGGGTCTTTGGAGAGGGTTGAGCCACCCATGTGTTACCTCAGGCGTCCTCGCTCGTCGCTGCCTACTCGGATGGAGTACCCAGAAAAAGATTCAAAAGCCCTGTCAATAGGCTTCCACGCCTTGCATACTCAGAAGGTGGTTCTGAGCCTAGCGATCCTACAGAAATGAAGCCGTAGAGGAGAGAGGCCCGAGTAGAAAAGTGGTTTCTCTCATATAATTGTATCTTGATAATTCTCTGAGATGTTGTTCTCCCTGTATTTTTCACATAAATAAGACAATATTCTTGTTACCCTGTGTATGGTATGCATGGATTATATTTTTAAAGCATTTTGCTCATGTTCCCCGGGTCGGGCAAGCCACTTTACCATTGCTTCCGTAGCGCCCACCTGTCCCGACTGCTAGGGATATTATGAGGCACCCGGGTTTGCATCCTCGGTGGGGGGTCTGAAATAACCTGGCCTGAACCTAAGTACCCCGGGCATTGGCTGCACCGCGAGATATTAGGGTTTTGGGTACTTGGTCAGGTGCGTATGTCCCAGACCAAGCCTAAGTACCCCGGACATTGGCTGCACAGCGAAGTATTAGGATTTTGGATACTTGGTCGGGTGCGTAGGTCCCAGACCAAGCCTAAGTACCCCGGGCATCGACTGCACCACGAGGTATTAGGGTTTTGGATACTTGGTCGGGCGCGTAGGTCCCAGACTAAGCCTAAGTACCCCGGGCATCGGCTGCACCGCGAGGTATTAGAGTTTTGGATATTTGGTCGGGCGTGTAAGTCTCAGACCAAGCCTAAGTACCCCGGGCATCGGCTGCACCGCAAGGTATTAGGATTTTGGATACTTGGTCGGGCGCGTAGGTCCCAGACCAAACTTAAGTACCCCGAGCATCGACTGCACCGTAAGGTATTAGGATTTTGGATACTTGGTCGGGTGCGTAGGTCCCAGACCAAGCCTAAGTACCCCGGGCATCGGCTGCACCACGAGGTATTAGGGTTTTGGATACTTGGTCGGGCGCGTAGGTCCCAAACCAAGCCTAAGTACCCCGGGCATCGGCTGCACTGCGAGGTATTAGGGTTTTGGATACTTGGTCGGGCGCGTAGGTCCCAGACCATTCTTAAGTACCCCGGGCATCGGCTGCACCGAGGTATTAGGGTTTTGGATACTTGGTCGGGCGCGTAGATCCCAGACCAAGCCAAAGTACCTCGGGCATCGGCTACACGGCGAGGCATTAGGGTTTTCAACTCCTCGGTAGTGCGTTGTTATCTTGGGGGAAAGTATCTCTCTTTATTACTTGATTTTTCTGCGAGGGCACAAAGATATACAGACAGACACTCTAAATAAAACACAAATTTTACCGAGACCAGAAGGGTCTGAGGCCACTGCCGGGCTCGGACCTCCCGAGTCTTTGCCTTTCTCCTACGGCTAGTCGTCCAGGCCTCTCGGGTTCTTCCGAGACTCTGTTCTGACCTCCCCGCTATAGCATCGCCGAGATACTAGCTGGTCTCCTCGGACTTTCATTGCCCGGTCGCCTACCGGGAACTTTTTATTCTGGTGGTAAACAGAAATCACTGCCAGAAAAGTGCTGAGTGCTGGGCGGCCCAGGATGACATTGTAGGAGGAGGGCGCATCCACGATCAAGAAGGGAGTCCTCTGGGTTCTTTCGAGCCTGTCGCTGCCCAACGAGAGTGAAAAGGTGATTTGCCCTGCCGGCTGTACTCGATACCCTGTGTGTTGGACCTTTGGATGGCTAGAGAGGGGGGTGTGAATAGCCAGACACAGAAATATTTTGTTCTTCTTGTTTCTGCGATCAGGGTTAGGCAGCGGAAGACAAAAATAGAAACAAGAACAGAAACAGAAACACAGAAATAACACACTAAAATGCTAACACGGAGGGTTTACAAGGTTCGGGGATAACTTGCCCCTACTCCTTGGCGTGCCCGTGAGGTGGGTGATCCCTTGATCGTCGGCAGGTCAAGCCCCGGAAATCCGGATAATTGAACCTCCTTCTCGGTGGAGAAACCTCTCCACAACAGTCTCAAGATGATATGAAATAAAAGCACAGAGACAAAGAATCTTACAGAGCACAATGAACACACAGACAGAAACACTTCACCGAGGTCAACCCAGCACAACTCTCATGCAAAAACTCCCCGCTCTTCATGTCTGCTTGCTGATGGACTCGCAAAGCTCTCCTATGATTCACAGTGCTCAAGTTGCAGAAGATTCACACAACGCTCAAGAATTTCCAGAGTATGCAAGAGTTTGCTTCTCGGTTCAGAATGATGCGGAGGCTTCTTCGCTAGCCAGCTCTTAAGCCTCTGCCCATCGCCAGGTCACCAGGCGCGTCTCTGCAGCTCACCAGCTCGTCTGCAACAACCTCAGCTACCACTGACCTCTTCTAGACTCCTTGAACCCTCTTCAGTCGAGCCCCAGGTCAGTCGTCAGCTTCCCAGCCGTTGCCAGCCCGCGCTAGAAGCTGTTGTAACCTGAGAGGAGAAAACAGCCAAACCTGACGAGGAGAAAGTCTCCAGTTGACCCTCCTCCTTCGTTTGAATCATCCCTGCATTACCTGCACACTTAGCATAGCAAATCAAAAGTGAATCACATAGGTAGCAGAGAAAACAGAAGTGATCAGATCGAAATCAGAAGTCTGACAGCAAATTTGAATTAAAGTTATCAAACACTGATTAGTCCACAGACTGATCAGTGAAGACCCTGATCGATCAGGTACCCTCCTGATCAATCCAGTGTCTCCCTGATCGGTCACACTGACTGATCAGGGATGTGGATCGGTCACAGTGGCCGATCCACCACATTGCTGGAGAAGACTCCAGCTTCCTGTGAATCCCTAGCCTGATCGGTCACCTGACCGATCAGGTCACTCGTAGACCGATCAGGACTCAGCCTGATCGGTCCAGGAGGCCTTTAATTGGTCACGGAGACCGATCAAGGGTTTCTCCAGAAACCTACTGTCTCTTCTTTGATCGTTCACCAGAACGATCAGAGACCAAACAGAAGCATTCTGTTCTCTCCCTGATCGTTCACCAGACCGATCAGGAGCCAAACAGAAACATTCTGTTCTCTTTCTGATCGTTCACTAGAATGGTTAGACTTCCCTAGATCGGTCACCAGACCGATCCACAACAGGGAGTTAGTGTCAACTCCCTAATCGGTCTCCAGACCGGTCCAGCTCCGACCAATTCAACCCTAAGTCCAGAGAACATGCTCCCTAGCCTTCTCTGACTCATTCTGGTCCCAGAGAACGAGCTCACGTGCCCTCTCCGACCAGTACACTCAATGCTCAGTCCCCCAGACCATGACTTCGTGCCCGACTTCACTCACCGGGACTTTGTTCAACCTAGCTTCCCTCGCTAGGACCTGGCTTCACTCACCAGGGTTTCAGTCACTCGGCTTCACTCACCCGGACCCGCCTTCACTCACCAGGACCCCGCTTCACTCACCAGGACCCGACTTCACTCACCAGGTTTCAGTCACCCGGCTTCACTCACCAGGATCCGACTTCACTCACCGGGGTTTCCGTCACCCGACTTCACTCACCGGGACCTGACTTCACTCACTGGGGTTTCCATCACCCGGCTTCACTCACCGGGACCCGGCTTCACTCATCGGGGTTTCCATAACCCGTCTTCACTCACCTGGAGTCGTGCCCAGTCCCCGACCAGGACTTAAGCCGAACACATCTCATTAACCTAAACTTAAAACGGTGTCAACACCAAAACAACAATCAGGGTTAGACTGCATCAACAATCTCCCCTTTTTTGTTGTTTGACAACCCGATTTTAAGTTTAGGTATTTGAAATCAATTGTAATCAAATTTCACTATCGTAGGAGAATCAGAGTCCTCCCCCTACAATAGTTATACTCGTAATCATCCTAAACTTAACTAACCAAACTCTCCCCTTTGTCAAACACCGAAAAAGGTGTAGACTGGTTGTTAAGTTTAAAATACCTCCCCCTCAACCTAGGGGTTTTCCCAAAACAAACAGGATATGATTAATTTGAAAGCATATGATATAGATAAATCAAGATAGGATATACATATGCATCATATGAAAAGGAACATAGATAGCAAAATCATGAACTAACAGTCATACAGGAAATCCATCAGACAGTCAGATACATAACGTCATGAAATATAAGTCAGAATGAGAGTACAGCAGAAAAATGTCACTCCTGAACCGGGGGATCGTCAGATTGCATGGGGTCGTATGATGTGTCATCGACAGGAAGGAAACTCCCCGGAGCAGTGCTACTAGATGGCTGATGACCAGCTATCCAGGTATGCCACTCCGCAAACATCGCCTCCTGCCTGGCATGTATCACAAAAATCTCTGATCGGATCTCAGTCTGAAATGCCTCCTGACTGGTACGCCACCCAGAAATCTCAAACTGGATCGTCTACTGACCGGCATGTATTTGAGAAACCTCAGACTCGATCAAGTGTAGTCGGTGGTCGAAGGTCTGCTCAAGCTGCGCGATCTGTCAACGGAGATCAGGATCCGGCTCGTACTCCTCCTGTGCTGCTGCGGGCGCATCATGATGGCCAGCCGGTGCTGCTGGTACCTGAATGTGTGCAGCCCGTGGTAGCTCTCCCACAGCCTCGCCCATCCTTCCACCTAAGGCCCTGAGATCCGACAATAATGCCAGACTTGGCAAACGCACGTTTCCCAAGTCTGCAGTCCTGCCGAATCATCGACACAGTCCTTCCCTTGGACACATCAATACTGACTGACTGGAGCCAATCAGTAATAATGTGTCTGAAGGACATGTAGACTGTACGACGCTCGGTCTGACTATAGGTGATAATGGAAAAATAGATGGCCATCATGATGTCAAAATCTAACTGCCGATGTATCCCGTAGAGCATCACACAGTGGAAAGGGCGAATCTCGGCTAGAGGTTTGGAAGTAATAGGTAGAAGACAGTTGGTAATAATCTTAAAGAGGATATAATCAGCTCGGGATTGTCGGAGAGCAGCAAAAGTGGGGAAGTCACCGACAAGCTCATCGAGACCATCCAGCCTGGGGTGGTCGAAAAAGTACTCGTAGATAGAATCAGGGGTGACCTCATCGAAAGGAGCTGGTATAGGATCTGGAGGACAAGGGTAGAATGGAAAAATATTACCCGATCGTTGACAAGCTAGGTACTCAGAGAAGATGGGGTAACTAAAATTGAGATTGGTTCGGGTGACTTGGGTGGTAAACCTCGTACCACCGTCACTAACAAGGTTGTTATAAAATTATGAGACCAAATCAACATTGATTTCCCACTCAAGAAAGAGTATTGATTCCAGTTCATAATACTTTATAATCTATTGCACTGATGGGCAGTGTTTATATACAAATGCTCTATCCATAGATCGATAGGGAAGGAATTTGAAAGTACGATTTTGGAAAGATTGTTCGAATAAGGCATTGGGGAAGCGTGAACTTGAGGATGGTTGAGGCCTAGAAGATGAAGAGGGGGCTTTTTCCTAGAGGTTCCCTCAGCAGGGGCCTTCCCCTTGGTAGATTTTCTAAATGTGGGGAATATTGGGTCACGACACATGGATGGAATCGATCAGTGAAGTTAAGGGCACACAAGAAGTTTGATCAGACAACGATATAATCAAGGGCACACACGAAAAGGAATTGATTAAGTGTGATTAAGGTCACGGTAATGGTCACGGCAAGATCATGGCAAACACACCACAAGATGTGTAACGACCCGAAAAATTCTCTTAATATTTTCTTAAAATATTAAGCATGTTTAGATAATTTTTCGAGGGGCCCAGAAATAATTATGTAAAATTGGGCTTAGAAATCCATGTTTTCTCATTTAAATTGAGAAAACTAAGTACTAATGAGCTTTAAATGGACTCCAAAAAAAGGGTATTAATTAAGTAAAATTAATATAAATTAGGTAAAATTAATATAAATATAAAAGAATTTTATTTAGGAATATTAGTATAATTATGGGTGATTTTAGGGAGATTTTTGGAATTTAAGAAAATAAAATAATAAAATAAATGGAATGAAAATAAAAATAAATGTGCATGAGCCAAGGATTGAACCTTGGACCTCTTGTAACAACCAAGAATGCTTTAACCAACTCACCTAGCAAGGAATGCTTATGAGTAATTGAAGTGGAGGTTGGTTAAGAGGTAAAAGGAGGTGAAGGGGCATGGAGAGGCTCTTTAATTGCTCTTTAATTGCCTTCTTGATGGGTTATAATGAGAGGAGTTTTGGGAGTTACTTATTCTCTCAATCAATAGCATTACCTCTCCTCTTCATTCCCATTCTTGCCGAGCACCAAAGGGAGGAGTCCTTGGGGAAAACTTCACAAGAGGTTTCATCCCTCAAGATCTAAAGTTCCTACAAGGTGACAAAGACTAGTTGGGGTTAAGAGATACCAAGTCCTTTTTTTCCTTCTCCTCTTTCAAGGTTCGAAAAAAAAAATCAAGAAATCTAAGGTAAGACTCCCTCACCTGTGGTATAATAGTTACCTATGATTTCCATGATTTTTGGCATGATATATGGGTTAGTTTTCGGATTTAATGTTGAAGAGAAACAAAATCAAGGTTCCTATGTTCAAAGGTTTCGGCCAGCATGTTTTAAAGGTCCATAATTATGCTAAAAATCATGATAATGTTGTTTAGTGTTCCCTTATGATGTTTAGAAGTTAAGTGTAATTTTTGGGAATTTTTGGGGTACCCTAGAGGCCCCATATGTCTCGGCCAACATGAAAGAAGCAAAACCCAGAACCTTAAGTTCAAGGGTTTCGGCCACCATGTTTTAAATGTCTAAAAATATGTTAAAAATCATGATAATGTTATTTAATGTTCCCTTATGATGTTTAGACATTAATTATAATTTTTGGGAATTTTTGGGATACCCTAGAGGCCCCATATGTTTCGGCCAACATGAAAGAAGCAAAACCCAGAACCTTAAGTTCAAGGGTTTCGGCCACCATGATTTAAATGTCTAAAAATATGTTAAAAATCATGATAATGTTATTTAATGTTCCCTTATGATGTTTAGACATTAAGTATAATTTTTGGGAATTTTTGGGGTACCCTACCATATGTTTCGGCCAACATGAAAGAAGCAAAACCCAGAACCTTAAGTTCAAGGGTTTCGGCCACCATGATTTAAATGTCTATAAATATGTTAAAAATCATGATAATGTTATTTAATGTTCCCTTATGATGTGTAGAGGTTAAGTATAATTTTTGGGAATTTTTGGAGTACCCTAGAGGCCCATATGGTTCGGCCAACCCCAAGGACCCAAGGGTTAAGGGTTGAGTCTTTAACTTCAAGCATATGTTTATGTGTTGTCATGATATAAGGATGATGGATGGTGATTATGTGAATTTTCACATAGCCTTGGGACTCCACAAGTTTCGGCCAATATGGGTTAATAGGGAAAAAGTTAAGATTTATTTCAAGTAAGGGTCCCAATAGCCCTACGGTAAGATGTGATTTATGTTTATGAATGATATGCTATGTTATGAATGATATGCCATGTTTATGAAGGATATGCCATGGTTATGCATGATATGCCATGTTTATGAATGATATGCCATGTTATGAATGATATGCCATGTTTACGAATGTTATGTCATGTTATGAATGATATGCCATGGTTATACATGATATGCCATGTTTATGAATGATATGCCATGTTATGAATGATATGTCATGTTTACGAATGTTATGTTATGTTTATGAATGATATGCCATGGTTATGAATGATATGCCATGTTATGAATGATATGCCATGTTTACGAATGTTATGTCATGTTTATGAATGATATGCCACGGTTATGAATGATATGTCATGTTATGAATGATATGCCATGTATACGAATGTATGCCATGCTCTATGAATGATGTGTACATACACCATGTCTAAGAATGAAAATGATGAATGGCAAGTATGATGAATGAAAGATGATGCTTATGCCTTTAAGGCATAAATATGCTAAACGGCACGGTCGATGGTCGACGGTACGACGGTCGAGAGGACCGGTAAATGGGCCGGTAGACGGGCCGAGCCGTAACAAGTTATGCTATGATAGGTATGCCATGAATGACTTATGAATGATGAAGCATGAAAAGTATTTTACTTTATGTATGGGCTTGTACCAGACCGAAGTATGGGTCCAAGGGATGAGCACCTTAAGAACGCCCCGGTTTTGGACTACAGACTATGCTGTCCACGGTTCTAGCACTACCGTAGCTGTGCAACAGGGATGGGCACCTTAAGAACGCCTCGGTTCGGGGACTACCGACTATGCTGTCCTTACCCTAGTAGGTCGAGGCTAGCTACCTCGTATTTACTTAGGGATGCGCGCTTATGATGTATGTATGTGGTACAAGCCAGGGCCCAATGTTAAGATGATGATATTTAAGCATTTTCAAAGTACGTTTTAAAAGTTAAGCATCCTTATGTAAATGCATTCCACCCATGCATTCATACATGATATGCATCATGTTAAGATAATGATGTCTTATACTTATGCTTTACGATAAAAGATATGCATGAATGATCTATGCCAGGATTATGTTAAGAAGGTGTTCATATGATATGATAGAAGATATGCCTATGTTTATGCCATATAGGTTGAGTTTTGTTGTAGCGACCCGCCTTCTCTACCTTAGACGGACCGCTACTTTATCTACTTCTTGACTCTACTGCATGACTAAGAATGCGGAACTTCTTTTTCTTTTCTTTTAAATCCATCTAGGGATGATATTCTAACTCTAATAGTCATGCATGATACAATGGCACACTTCTTTTCATCTATAGAACTTCTCTGCAATGGTACCAGTCGACTGCGATCTGACCAGTCGACTGGTATCGGCCACAGAAAGTTTCTGGGCGCGGCACCAGTCGACTGGCCTCTTGGCAGTCGACTGATGCATCGAACAAAAGCTACTGTTCGATAGGGCAGTCGACTGATACTGAACCAGTCGACTGGCACGCCTGAAAGTCTGAAATTTCAGATTCGAAACCTTGTATCAAAAGTCCACCAAACGTATGGTTTCAAGCCATACAAAGACACAACAACATTTCTATACTCTATACTAGTTTCCTAACCATTTTAGCCAATCAAAACAACTTCATAAACTCGAAATTTGAACTTTTGCGGAAGTAATTAAGTTATGAAAATCTATATGAACTTTTAACTAGAGTTTTGTATCAATCTTAACTCCTATGCATTCATAACGCCAAACACATGTTCTATAACATTACTCAAGCATTGTGGAATGTGATTGCAACTTTTCTAAGCATATTTAAGCAATAAAAACTTGATTCAAAGGGAAACTAACAATATCTTGGCACATGCATCAATTAGCTCCATCAAGTATCAATATTCAAAACTATTCACACTCATACTCATCCCAGGCAATCATAAGGATATGTATGCTAAATAAAATGACATGGAATCTTTACTCATGGTTTTATGACATGCAAAATATCTAAAATGCAAATACTTGGATCAAGGCTATATGATCTAACTTAAACTAAGACTTTATAATAAATGCACTTTAAGTCCTTCATTCATTTTGTCCCAAGGACCTCTCCAAGGTCAGCCACCACACACACGTCACTCAGCACCGCCTTGTCGCCTTCCTTCAGAATTGTTTGCCTTTACCTTTACCTGCAGCAAGAGGAAATGCAACTAATAAGCAAAAGCTTAGTAAGTACTATCTAGCTCACAAAATCTCGAAATATGCAAACAAGCTTTTTAAAACAATGTGAAATCACATGAGATACTTTTATGCTTAAAAGAAACACTAAAACAACATGTATAACTCAAGACATGCATACTAAAGCACTAATAAGTCTTAACTTACTTGTTCTTGGCTTAACTTGAAACTTTAGCAATTCTTTGACTTTTAAATCTTTCTTTAACTTTTAGAAAACTTTCTTAAACTTTAGAAAACTTTGCTAAAGCATATACTTGAAAATAATATCTCACTTGGATCCACTTAAGACGTAAGTACCATCTTATGCGCGTTCCCTAAAAGGTTGGGGTAGCGAGCCACCAATCCTAATAGAGCAGACCTTGGTCTACCAGGGCCAAGACCTTGGAATTGGACACCTGGATTTCTTTAACGACGCCCTTGGACACCGGGTACTGGCCTTAGAAAATAAAATAACTTTTCTTTCTTTTCTTTCTTATCTTTAAATGCCTTGGCATTTTAACGAGCCCCTTGTGTGCCCAAATCCCTAAGTCTTGACTTTTGGGGATTTCTTAAGGCCTTGGCCTTTTCTTTTCTTATCTTTATCTTCTCTTTTCTTTTCTCATAACTTTTCTTAGCCCCTAACCTCATATAGGGTGCTTAATCAAACTTATACAAGCATGGATCAACCTAGGATTACATGCAAAATCATAAACTTTAAGGAAAATTGCATTTTAACTTTCTAACGGGAAAAATCTTGCGGAAAACCGCCTCTTACTGCAGGTGAGCAGTACTTACATTGATATCTTGGACTTACAACCAAGAACGGCGTCGGAGGTTCCGGAGAAACTCGGAGTCTCGGAGATTTCTTCGCGCTCACGCGTTCCTCTCGTCGTGGGGATTCCGAATATTGGAAGATCTCTCGGAAGAGAGCCTTGGCCGGCCACCGGAGGAAGCCTTAGGGCTTGGTGTGTCTTCGCCCAAGGGAGGAGAGAGGGGTGGCGTGAGGGTTTGGGCGAGGAAGAGGGTTTGAGTTGAGAGAAAATAAAACTTCTCTCTTTAATTATCTATTTATACTTATGAGGGCGAATTTACCTAATTACGCCTTATCTATTGTTTCACTTGATCTATTTCAACAAAAATGAACCAGCCCAGCTGGTCCGCCCATTCTTGTCTCATTGCAGGTGAAGGGATCAATTCCCACCTATGCGATTTTCTGTTTATAACCCTTTTTGCCATTTCGTTTACGGAAAAATTCTATAAAAATATCCATAAATTTGGAATAAATTCTAAGATATTTCTAAAATTAGTTTCGAGAATTTTCGGGCGTTACATTTGTTAGGTAATGTTATGCCATGTATTATGCCATGCTACTACGTTTAAGTTTATACCATGTCTTATGCCATGCTATGAAAGATTATTATGTTATGTTATGCCATGTTTCATGCTATGCTTAGAATGTTAGTATGATTATGTTCATGCCATGTCTCATGCTATGCTACGAATGTTCACTCATGTTTATGATCATGCCATGTCAAGGGTATGGTGAATATGATAATGTTTATGTGCTTATTATGGAATGACGAATGTTTTAGTGAGTAGGAAAGAGTCTTACTAAGCCTGTGTGCTTATAGTCTTCTTTCCTTATACCGCAGATCATGCAAGGGGATAACGAGGAAGCAGCAGGAGGGCCTGAAGTATGTGTGTGTTGGTGACTTGACCCATGAAATCGAATGTGTTAACCGTTTATGCTAAGAACTTTATTTTGCTACCTATATGCCCGAATAGTGACTTATGGAACTTTATGATAAGATGTCCAGTATGATATGATATGAACCTTATGGTATGATGTTAAGCATGTTACGATATGATGTTAAGCATGATGTTCATGTGTTAAGTTCCATGTCATTATATTAGGGATGGTAGTAGGGGCATGTATATGTAAGGCTTAAGTTATTCCGCTGCAGTATGATGTTACATGCCTTAAGTATGTTAGCGTAACGCCGCTTTACGAAAAAAAAAGCGGGTGTTACAAGATGAAACATTATGGTTAGGCCAAAAATCAAAACAAACAGAAAGGAAAACCCTAAACCACAAGAAACAAGCTTACTTGGGAGCCATGAAGTCGATTGAGTGACTTGGGAAGAACAGATTGCGCAGAGGCAACTCAGCAACTCAAAGCTGAAGCAGATCGTAACAGTAGAGTGCTCGGGCTCAGGGAGAAAGCTTGCGCAGGTCAGTTCAGGCGTGCCTCACAGAGAGCTCACAGGGGGTTGGGAAAAACTTCACAGAGACTCTCACAGGCTGCGCATGAAGAAGATGAATGAGGTTTGGGCGACTAGGGTTAAAGAAGTATGTGGTTGGACGTCCGATCCATGGGTACCCAGACCGATTAGGGAACCTCTTGATCGGTCTGGCTGGGTTCTGATAGGTCGGGTGACTGATCACGGTAGTCCCTGATCGGTCTGCGGATCGATCAGGGATCAAACAGAATCGGAGAGAAAGCCTTCTGTGGACTTCCTGATCGGTCAGTGGACCGATCAGAAGCCTTTTTGATCGGTCAGCCTGATCGATCAGGAATAGCCTGATTGGTCGGTGGACCGATCAGGTCCCATCCAAAAACTTTCTGTGAATTTCTCCCAGAATAGCCGGATCGGTCTATAGGACCGATCAGGCCAACTCCTGATCAGTCACCGTGACCGATCAGGGAGGTCCCTGATCGGTCTGCTGATCGATCAGGGAACCTAACAGAATTGGAAAATGGTTCTGATCGGTCGGTGGACCGATCAGATATCAGAAGGGATTCTGAAATTATTCAAAACCTTTCGTTTCTACCCTCCTTTCAGAATCTGATATGATCAGATATAATTTCCTTGATCCTGGAGGTGTTCTCTTGACTAGAGTTGATCCCCTAACAGGAATCAAGAATCCTTATGAGTTTAACAACTTCGTGACAGGTTTATTATCAGATTTTATTCCTCCATTAAGTCCTAAACTCACTCACTAGCAACAAATTACAACTACTCTCTTTCCAAGTAGACTGAAGATTAAACATGGCATACATAGTAAAGAAAAACGAGAGGAAACCGTTGATGAAAATGCACTAGACTATATCAGGGAAGCAACACCATAGAATCTTCATTCAATCCTTAACTATACTATTCATGATCAAAAATTACTGGCCAAGGACTTATATCATTATAAAAACCAAAACAATGGGGATCATAAAATTTAATTGGAATTTTCCATTCATGGTCATGTGTTTAGAACACCTACTATCAACAACCCATGTTGATAGATGCTCTCCCTCAATCAATGCTATACTACCCGAAAGATAGAGGTTTTAGGTACCCAAATTTTGGGGCCTAATGCATCTACAATGCATGACTTAGGCACCCATGCCTTGATCACTTTCTTTTGAACCCTAGAGACCTTAGATGATCTAACATGGGTCCTAGACATCAATGAAACAAAAGTTGGTTCTTTAGGTCGATAACTTATACCGGCCTTATTGTAAACCGCTCTTTGAGCGTTTAAGATCATGTCCAAAGTCTTGGAGCTAGTTGAGAATTTCTCAAGAAGACTCTTGAGTTTCTCAAACTCACCCTTCAAGGATTTGTTTTCATCTTCTAGAACTTCTACTTCTACTTTTAATGATTTAACTTTTTCTTTAAACTTCTTTAATAAATTAGTTAAGCATGCAATAGTCTTATAGCATTTGTCTAATTCATGAGAAATTACCTCTTCATCATCCGAAAATGATGAAGCCGCAGTTGAATGCTCACTTGCTTCGTCACTGCTCTCCTCATCTTCAATGGCCATGAGAGCTACATGGTGAGTGCTCTTCTCCTCCTTTTCTTCTTCGGATGAGCTGGAAGAAGATTCATCCCATGTGGCCTTCAAGGCCTTCTTCTTCATCTTCGATTTCTCCTTCTTCTTCTTTAGTTTTGGGCATTCACTTTTGTAATGCCCTTTCTTGCTACACTCAAAACATGTGACATTAGTCTTATCAATTTTAACTTCACTTGTGTTACCTTTTCCTTTGTAGCGTCGGCTCTTCCTCATCATTCTCCTTACGAAGATAGCCATCTCGTATGATGAAGACTCGCTCCCATCCTCCTCGGACACGGACGAAGAAGATGAGACCTCATTCTCCTTCTTCTTCTCCTTCTTCTTCTTGGTCTTGTCCCCTGCCACAAGTGCAATCCCCTTCTCCTTGGGGCCTTTGTTAACAATTTCGTGTAGCTCCATTTCACAAAACAAATCATCTATTTTAACAATTGATAAATCCTTGGATACCTTGTAGGCATCCACCATGGATGACCACAAGGTATTCCTCGGAAAGGCTTTAAGAAACAAGGTCGCGATTCTCGATCTTTTTATCAATGGAATGTAAACCGTTGAGGATTTCTTTGAAACGACCATGGAATTCACTTACCGTCTCGGACTCCTTCATGGTGAGATTTTGGAGTTGGTTGAGGAAAAAATCCCTCTTGGCTATCCTTGAGTCCCGGGTGCCTTCATGAAGCTCGATGAGCTTGTTCCATAGGTCCTTGGCACTAGTGAAGGGACCAACTTTTATCAACTGGTCCTTGGTCATCCCGCACTGCAAGGTGACCACCGCTTTTGCATCGTCTTCTCCTTTCCGGGTTTGCTCAGCCGACCATCTTGAGCAGTCAAGCTCCTTTCCCTCAGCGTCTTTCGGAGGGGTGAACCCCTCCTTTATCGAGAACCACATACCTATGTCCGTCTTGAGATAATACTCCATTCGCGATCTCCAGTATTGGAAATCAGCCCCGTCGAAGAAAGGTGGTCGGTTGGTGCTGAAACCTTCCCTCAAGGCCATCGTTGTAAGCTCTCGGGTGTTAGTCCGTTGAACAGAGCTCCTTGCTCTGATACCACTTGTTAGATCTTTGGATGGTTAGAGAGGGGGGTGTGAATAGCCAGACACAGAAATATTTTGCTCTTCTTATTTCTGCGATCGGGGTTAAGCAGCGGAAGACAAAAATAGAAACAAGAACAAAAACAGAAACACAGAAATAACAGACCAAAACACTAACACGGAGGGTTTACAAGGTTCGGGGATAACTTGCCCCTACTCCTTGGCGTGCCCGTGAGGTGGGCAATCCCTTGATCGTCGGCAGATCAAGCCCCGAAAATCTGGATAATCAAAACCTCCTTCTCGGTGGAGAAACCTCTTCACAGCAGTCTCAAGATGATATGAAATAAAAGCACATAGACAAAGAATCTTATAGAGCACAATGAACACATAGACAGAAACACTTCACCGAGCGCAACCCAGCACAACTCTCATGGAAGAACTACCCGCTCTTCGTGTCTGCTTGCTGATGGACTCACAAAGCTCTCCTCTGATTCACAGTGCTCAAGTTGCATAAGATTCACACAACGCTCAAGAATTTCTAGAGTATGCAAGAGTTTGCTTCTCGGTTCAGAATGATGCGGAGGCTTCTTCGCTAGCCAGCTCTTAAGCCTCTGCCCATCGCCAGGTCACCAGGCGTGTCTCTGCAGCTCACCAGCTCGTCTGCAACAACCTCAGCTACCACTGACCTCTTCTGGACTCCCTGAACCCCCTTCAGCCGAGCCCCAGGTCAGTCGTCAGCTTCCCAGCCGTTGCCAGCCCGCGCCAGAAGCTGTTGTAACTTGAGAGGAGAAAATAGCCAAACCTGACGAGGAGAAAGTCTCCAGTTGACCCTCCTCCTTCGTTTGAATCATCCCTGCATTACCTGCACACTTAGCAGACGCTTAGCACAGCAAATCAAAAGTGAATCACAGAGGTAGCAGAGAAAACAGAAGTGATCAGATCGAAATCAGAAGTTTGACAGTGAATTTGAATTAAAATTATCAGACACTGATAGGTCCACAGACCGATCAGTCAAGACCCTGATCGATCAGGTACCCTCCTGATCGATCTAGTGTCTCCCTGATCGGTCACACTGACCGATCAGGGATGTGGATCGGTCACAGTGACCGATCCACCACATTGCTGGAGATGACTCTAGCTTCTTGTGAATTCCTGGCCTGATCGATCACCTGACCAATCAGGGTGTGCCCTGATCGGTCACAGTGACCGATCAGGTCACTCGTGGACCGATCAAGACTCAGCCTGATCGGTCCAAGAGGCCTTTGATTGGTCACGGAGACCGATCAAGGGTTTCTCTAGAAACCTACTGTCTCTTCTCTGATCGTTCACCAGAACGATCAGAGACTAAATAGAAGCATTCTGTTCTCTCCCTGATCGTTCACCAGACCGATCAGGAGCCAAACAGAATCATTCTATTCTCTTTCTGATCGTTCACCAGAACGGTCAGACTTCACTGGATCGGTCACCAGACCGATCCACAATAGGGAGTTAGTGCCAACTCCCTGATCGGTCTTCAGACCGATCTAGCTCCGACCAATTCAACCCTAAGTCCAGAAAACATGCTCCCTAGCCTTCTCCGACTCATTCTGGTCCTAGAGAACGAGCTCACGTGCCCTCTCCGACCAGTACACTCAATGCTCAGTCCCCCGGACCAAGTCTTCGTGCCCAGCTTCACTCACCGGGACTTTGTTCAACCTAGCTTCCCTCGCTAGGACCTGACTTCACTCACCAGGGTTTCAGTCACTCGGCTTCACTCACCGGGTTTTCTATCACTTGACTTCACTCACCGGGGTTTCAGTCACCCGGCTTCACTCACCAGGACTCGGCTTCACTCACTGGGGTTTTCGTCACTCGGCTTCACTCACTGGGACCCGACTTCACTCACCGGGGTTTCCATCACCCGACTTCACTCACCGGGACCCGGCTTCACTCACCGGGGTTTCCGCAACCCGGCTTCACTCATCGGGGTTTCCGCAACCCGGCTTTACTCACCGGGAGTTGTGCCTAGTCCCCGACCAGGACTTAAGCCGAACACATCTCATTAACCTAAACTTAAAACGGTGTCAACACCAAAATAATAATCAGGGTCAGACTGCATCAACACTGTGAAACCAAATAGTGGGGTCAAAACTGGGAGCAGTTCATCCTCGTCTATCTACATCTGCTCCCAAGCCGCCTTGTACAGGATGTTCTCGAAATTTCCCGTATCTACGAAGATGCGCTTCACCTTATAGTGGCAATACGAGCTACGATCACTAGGGCATCCTCATGGGGAGCTTCCACTTCTTCGAGTTCGGATAGCCCAAAAGAGATTGTAGGGCCTGGCTCCCGGCTTCGGCTTGTCCCGATGGAGTAGTTCTCCAATCGTCATATGTAAGACTTCCTTGCCCGGTTGGAGTCCCCTCCAGTAGGTCCTCCGGAGATGACTCCCACATGGCCAGAGGGCGGACCACGCATGGGGGCTTTGCCTTTTTGGGGATCTCTCTCTAAGGAGAGGGATCATCGGGGGTGCGGACCCCCGACTCCTTCCTCGCGATCGTGATCGAGACCGATGTCGGGCCTCTTTTCCCCGGCATGCTACCGTTGAGGGGAAAAGCTTCGCCTTGGCAACCTTCTGTGATACCCTGACTTATTCCATTTTCTTCGGGGTTTGGTGTCTGCCTCCTCGCTGAACTTCTTCTTCAAGGTGTGACATTCCTCCGTGGAATGAGTCGATCTGCCATGGTAATTGCAATATCTTGGTGATGGCTCTGGCTGCTCGGTGTCTACCGTCTCCACCAGTCGGCGCCTACCAGTCCACTGGTCCTTCCCGGGATGAAGGTCTTTTCCTCACGCCGGGGCCGGGGGCTCCCTTCTGTCTGATCGGGGAGCCGCCGGAGGATGGGCTCCGCCTGGATCCTTGCGACGAGCGTACTGTACTTCTTCCACATTGACATGCTTGACGGAGTATCTCAGCAAATCATCGAAACTGGCGGGGAGCTTCCTTACTAAGGACCGGAAGAAGTCCCCCTTAGTGAGCCCTTGGGTGCAGGCGCTGACGAGTATCTATGATGTCGCACTGGGTATGTCCTGTGCCACCCGGTTGAACCTCTGGATGTACTCCTTGAGCGGTTCCTTAGGCTTCTGCTTAAGGATGAATAGATTCAGTGTCGTCTTTTGATAGCAACGGCTGCTTGCAAAATGGTGCAGAAAGACTTTTCTGAACTCCGCGAAGGAGTTGATGGACCCTTGTGGCAGCCTCTGGAACCACCTCTGAGCTGCTCCGGACATGGTGTTTAAGAACACCCGACACTTCACTCCGTCAATGTATTGGTGCAGGAGTGCAACATTCTCGAATTTGCAGACGTGATCTTCTGGATCCGTCTTCCCATCATAATCGGGGATCCCTGGCCCACGGAACTGTTTTGGCATGGGGTCCCCGACAATCTCGGACGAGAACGGTGTAGAGGGAACCTTATGGGAGATCTTAAGTTCATCCCTCTTCCCCGGTCCCTCTTCGTGCCTTTGGGCGCTGGAGGCCACCGAGTGGGCCTTCTCAATGTCCTGGAGATTCTCTATGGGAGCCCGAGTTTGCTCCGTCCTGTCGCCCCACTGGTGTAACAGATCTCCATGAATGCGAGACAGAGCGCCCGGGGACCTCCTCCCTCACCGGATCCCCTTGTCGCGGGACAGCTTGTTCGACTTGGTGTTGCTCCAGCGCTTCCTTGATGGCATCAGCCACTAGGCGGTCAAGTTCCTCTCTTGTAAGGGAAAGGGGTTGTCCCTCCGATCCTGCCATCGGTGCTCCTTCAGGTGCTTTGCTAGTTTCCCACAGACAGTGCCAAATTTGTTCCGGAAAGAGTCGACGACGATGGCCAGTCACTGGAGTTCTGTCCCTGTGGAGGTTGCTGCAGCGAGAAGAAACTTGGGGTCCTGTAAGGTTAACACGAGTGTTAGGGGACACGCCAGCAGGGGTCCAACAGAGTCCACTCCGACGCTCAAGTCAGTATCTGTCCGAAAAGTAGAGGTAGCAAGAAGTAAGAATGTATGTAGGGTTGAGAGAGTGTAACCCCTTTACCGGAGGGGTTGGACTACCTTTTATACTGACGACAACAGACTAGACGTGCCCCCTCAATCGGTGCCACGTCTCCAATACTTAACTCACACCCCCTTCTTTTGGCGGCAACTGGATATCCTTTGAAATGGTCTGCACTGTTATCACGGTTCCGCCCGTTGAGACATTTAAGGGTCGTGCAGACTTTTTCTAATGGGGATGATTATCCGCACCGAGAGGGGGGGGTCCGTACCCGAGGTCGGTCATTACGGGGACTCCACCTCCCGAGGTGAGCTTGGGGTCTTCGGGCGCGATATCTCCCGAGGTGCAACCTCCCGAGGTGCTTCCGAGAGGGGTCTTCGGGCTGACCTTTCCGGGCGCGCCCCCTGAGGGGAACCTCGGGGCCCGAGAGGAAAGGTTGATTCGATTTGTCATGTCGTGTCCCGCGGCTTCTTCATCTCTCGTGTCGGGCATGGACTATCGAACCCAATCAGAAGTAATGGGAACAAAGAAACTAGATGATGTTTCAATTCATGCCGACTATTGGGCTTCATGCAGAGCTGGTCTATCATTTATAGTCGAGCTCACTCTTGCTTAGCAACATGGATTAAATGCTAAGCAGCATTAATCTTTTATGCCAAGTTTCCTAGCAACAAATTCTTGCCAAACTTCATTCCTTGGGCGAGCAACTTGATTAATTGCCGAGTTATATTAGGATTGCCGAGCAGCTTGTAATTTGTCCGAGCTGTAGCTTGATTAATTTTATTTCCAAGCTTTTCATTTTCCTGACTTGGATATGATTTGTGGTGCTAAACTAACACCAATTTGTCTGAGCTGCTCACTCATCTATCGCTGAGGCGGTCTTATTGGTTTGCTATACTGATCCCAGCCTTGCCTATGGGTAGGTCAGCCGGCCCCGTCAGCCAGCTTGGCGCCCTGAAGATTTTGTAGACAGGTCAGCAAAGGAATCCCCAGGGGGTCCCCGAACCCGGGAGCCCCCGGGGTAGTGTTTAGTCAGCCACGAATGGGGTTGGCCGGGCCGACCACCCACCCCTCTTAACCCAAGCGGACGTGTGGTTGCCCACGCTCCCTGACCATTCCCCGACCTAGATCTAGGTCGTGCACTACAGTCGGATATGTGGCGACCCACGCTCCAACAGCCTCATGAGGACTGGATAGCTAACAAAATCAGGCAACCATCACTCAATAAACCCCCGACTCAGGGCGTACCCTGCGCCTCCATTCTACCAGTCGGACGCGTGACGGCCCATGCTCACTGGTCATTACCCGACCCGGTCCGTGGTACTCGGACACGCCGGTCGGCGCTCGGGGTATGTGCTATCTCGCCCCTACGCCCACTATGTCATCATATCTAGGGTACGACCCTGCTAATGGGGTTTTGCGCACCTTACTCATCTCTGACACTTCTAGCGGTCAGCCCACCAATTCAGTACCTTCGTACTGCTCGAGCACCCCGCGCCATGCCGCACCGCTCCTAAGTGCTCCCTACGAGCTGACAGTTATCACACCTTTGTCTCATCAGCACGAACAAGGGTTGTCAGCTCCCCCGGCTATATAAACTTCGCACTCCCCCTACCACAGGTATGCGTGCGCGAGTTCTCTCATCTATTGCCTCATTTCAATTCCGCTCCACTATTATGCATGTGGATACTGACTTGACCGTCGGAGTGCCTGACTGGGGAAAACCACCGGCGGGTTTGCTGACGGTCACTGTTTTGCAGAGCCACGTCGGAGCACGACCAGGTCGCTGCCACCTCACCAGCTCGTGCCACCCGGGAGACCATCCGACTCTTGTGATCGCCACCTCGCTTCGCGACAGGATCAAATTTGGCGCTAGAAGGAGGGCATCCCGCCTAATCGGAAGTGAAGATGGAGGATCCCAACCGAGTCAGGATGACCGTCACTCCCGAAGAATACGAGCGATTCTCAGTTGGAGGGACTAGTGGCCCTGCAACTTGGTCCCATCGGCCAGCTGCACCTATTCCATCAGGAGGATAAGGGGAAGGCCTCGGTTGGCGAGCCATCGGTTGCTCAGGCGGACATCCCCTTTGTCCACTGTATCTTGGAGGATTGAGTCCCCCGACATCTCAAGTTCTTCGTTATGCCTAAGTATGTTGGAGCTACTAACCTCGGGGAGCACCTCGTGAAGTTGAAAGTACTGTATCATCCCATTAATATCCCGAGAGCATGAAATGGTTTCAAGCAAGCCTGCCTGAAAAGGAAATGGTGGACAACTCTCCCCAGGCAAGTTATAAACGGGCTCGTTCCCACAATCCTCGGCGTGGCTCTCAGCGGAACACATGGCGATCCACGCTCCTTGAGATGTCCTCGACCGGGAAGCCTCGGCGTTGCTCTAAGCGGAATGCGTGGTGATCCACGCTCCCTGAGAAGTCCTTGACCGGGAAGCCTCGGCACGGCTCTCAGCGGAACCCGTGGCGATTCACGCTCCCTGAGATGTCCTCGACCGGGAAGCCTCGGCGTGGCGATCCATGCTCCCTGAGAAGTCCTCAACCGGGAAGCCTCGGCTCGGCTCTCAGCGGAACGCGTGGCGATCCACGCTCCCTGAGAAGTCCTCGACCGGAAAGCCTCGGCGCGGTTCTCAGTGGAACGCGTAGTGATCCACGCTCCCTGAGATGTCCTCGACCGAGAAGCCTCGGTGTGGCTCTCAGCGGAATGCGTGGCGATCCACGCTCCCTGAGAAGTCCTCGACATCGGCGCGTCTCTCAGCGGAATGCGTGGCGATCCACGCTCCCTGAGAAGTCCTCTACCGGGAAGCCTCGGCGTGGCTCTCAGCGGAACGCATGGCGATCCACGTTCCCTGAGAAGTCCTTGACCGGGAAGCCTTGGCGCGGCTCTCAGCGGAACGCATGGCGATCCACGCTCCCTGGGATGTCCTCGACCGGGAAACCTCGGCGTGGCTCTCAGCGGAACGCGTGGAGATCCACGCTCCCTGAGAAGTCCTCGACCGGGAAGCCTCGACGGGGATCTCAGCGGAACACGTGGTGATCCACGCTCCCTGAGATGTCCTCGACCGGGAAGCCTCGGCGCGGCTCTCAGCGGAACGCGTGGCGATCCACGCTCCCTGAGATGTCCTCGACCGGGAAGCCTCGACGCGGGTTTCAGTGGAACGCATGGCGATCCACACTCCCTGAGATGTCCTCGACTGAGAAGTCTCGGATCGGCTCTCAGTGGAACGCGTGGCGATCCACGCTCCCTAAGAGGTCCCCGACCGGGAGTCCACCTTCTTGCTCTGTGCGAGCATTACCCTCGGATCGCCTCTTAGCGGAACGCGTGGCAATCCACGCTCCCTGAGAGGCCCTCGACCGGGAGGCCACCTTCTCGCTCCGTGCGAGCCCTACCCTCGGATCGACTCTTAGCCGGACGCTTGGCGATCCATGCTCCCTGAGAGGTCCCCGACCGGGAGGCCACCTTCTCGCTCCGTGCGAGCCCTACCCTCGGATCGGCTCTCAGCCGGGCGCGTGGCTATCCACGCTCCCTGAGATGTCCTCGACCGGGAAGCCTCGGATCGGCCCTCAGCGGAACGTGTGGCGATCCATGCTCCCTGAGAGGTCCCCGACTGGGAGTCCACCTTCTCGCTCCGTGCGAGCCCTACCCTTGGATCGGCTCTCAGCCAGACGCGTGGCGATCCACGCTCCCTGAGAGGTCCCCGACCGGGAGGCCACCTTCTCGCTCCATGCGAGCCTTACCCTCAGATCGGCTCTCAGCGGAACGTGTGGCAATCCACGCTCCCTGAGAGGTCCCCGACCGGGAGGCCACCTTCTCGCTCCGTGCGAGCCTTACCCTCGGATCGACTCTTAGCCGGATGCGTGGCGATCCACGCTCCCTGAGAGGTCCTCAGCCGGACGCGTGGCGATCCACGCTCCCTGAGAGGTCCCCGACCGGGAGGCCACCTTCTCGCTCCATGCGAGCCTTACCCTCAGATCGGCTCTCAGCGGAACGTGTGGCAATCCACGCTCCCTGAGAGGTCCCCGACCGGGAGGCCACCTTCTCGCTCCGTGCGAGCCTTACCCTCAGATCGGCTCTTAGCCGGATGCGTGGCGATCCACGCTCCCTGAGAGGTCCTCGACCGGACTCTTGCCCTGCCGGCAGGTCAAAAGGCAGGGTCAGCTCCCAGCTTGGTCCCTGGACATTGTCTAAACCAAGCGCCTCAGTCCAGGCCCGCATACGGGCTACGAGCAACTAAGTCTTAATGACTGCGATAACCTAACTTCTTGCTCAAGCGCTATCCTGCTAACTCCAAGATGGTTCACGGAACCATCACAGTCCTAAGATTCCTACCGTGCTCACCCAAGTGGGGAACATGGGGGAATTATTACATACTCACAGAATCCTAAGCGCTCAATCACATTCTGGCCCGAGTAACTGATACATTGTGACCCTGACATTGTGAGCACTCGCATGCCTAAAGAGGGCTGACGTGCATCCCCCCAATCGGGTCGCGTATGCTCAAGCATCAAACACACATGGGCAAAGGTACACAAGGATGAAGGCGCTAGAAAAAAGAAGTAGGAGTCATAAAAGACAACTTGGCCTCCATCTACACGAGGAAAATAGAAAAAACTAGCACCAGACTACGGTTTAGGAACAGAAGACTGAGAAGGGGCCCGTGTTGGGCTCTCCCGGCACAAAACAATAAAAACGCAGTGGAAACAAGAACCCACGAGCGATCCATGCGAAAGAAAACTCGTACAAAGCTATCTATCTAATAGATTTATCTACTGTTTATACCTTTGAAGTGTGCCCTTCGGTTATCCCGCACGTCCAAGATGCGCCGGATCTCTTGCACGTTCAAACGTCCGTGCCTCTATTCGTATCCACACGGACACAATCTCTCAACTTCGGGAGAACTACCTTAGTTGTGCTAGCAACTTGAGGTATCTCGAAAACACCAAGAACCTTACAGTAAGGTTTCGGCCAAGAGTGGAGGAGAGGAAGAAGAGAGGAAGGGAAGGGGAAAAGCTAAGACAAGAAGAAGACCTCATCTAAAGTCACAAGGCCCTCTTTTATAATCATCCCATGAATATGAAGACGTTTGTGTCTCTTTGGCTTCCCAATAAAGAGCACATCTTTTTATGTGGCTCTTTATCATTTCCCATGCAAGAAAAGAATCTTTTCATCCAACGAAGAGAGACTTTTCTCTTTCCTTCATGCAACTCCGATTGGGCCTCTCGGGCTTCCGACTCGGTCTCCCGACCAAGTCTCCCGAGTGGCGAGCTCCCGACCCAGTCCGCCAAGCTCCGACCCGGTCCGCCGAGCTCCGACTCGGTCCGCCGAGCTCCGACTCGGCCCGCCGAGCTCCGACTCGGCCCGCCGAGCTCCGACTCGGCCCGCCGAGCTCCGACTCGGCCCGCCGAGCTCCGACTCGGCCCGCCGAGCTCCGACTCGGTCTCTCTCGAGTTCCCAACTCGAGCCCCCCGAACCGACCTCCCGAGTTCCCAACTCGGGCTCAGGTCTCCCGAGTTCCCAACTCGGGCTCAGATCTCCCGATCAACTTTCCCGAAGCATTGTGTCCTTTGTGTGTGACCCAATAGGTTCTCGTGACGTTGACAGTGTGCCTAAACACTTTAGACACATAAACAATGAGCGGCATCTAGCAATGAATTATTGCTACCCAAGTAACAAGAAAAGTCGAGATCCGACTAAACCTCCGTGACTATGATAATGTATGACCTTCTCCTTCTATCCTTGATATCTAGATTGACCAATGAGGCATAGACCGTGTCATCCTCAATCAATCTTGTGTTTCTTGATCCCCGAGTAGATTCACTCAAACAAATGAGCTCAATATCTCATATTGACTCATTTGAGCATGACCATGCGTTTCAGTAGTCCTACTCGATCAAGGGGCCCACAGATATCACTCTCGTCATATGGGAGGGATAGATCCCATCTACATCACTCACATCCCTCCGCATAATTTATTATATACCCAGTGATCGCCTTTATAGTCCACCCTGTTACGGGTGACGTTTGACGATACCAAAGTACATAACTCCTTATGTAGGGAACTGTAGTGACTTCAGGTCTAAGGACTATTCATACCAAGAGTCACATGAGAAAGTCTATGACACTCATATGACAATCTATGAAATTTTCTCATGGCGGGTCATTCAGTACACATTCTTCAATGTATACCCATGTGTCAACTTGATATCATATCCATGACTTGTGAGCTCAAGTCATCAGTTGACCTACATGCTATTCTCCATGCATTAATATTGTCCCTGAATATTAATGCTTGACTAGGAATAATTTAGTGTAGTGTTCTCTTCATTAACTCACAAGGACATTATAATGTAGATACGAACCTACTACACAAGGACATTATTTTACATAGTCATTCGACACAGAATACAAAGTAAGTATAATAACCAAACATGTCTTTATTAATGATAGAATATGATACAAAATTCCCCTAGTCAATCATCACATAATTGGCTCTAGGGCTCCTACTAACAATCCCCCACTAGCACTAGTGCCAATCACTGTAGTATCTAATACCTAGTGACCTGGTATGACCATCATGCTTCTTTTGTGTCAAAACCTTGGTCAAAGGATCTGCGATGTTAGAATCAGTGTGTACTCTGCATATCCTCACATCTCCTCTATCGATGATCTCTCGAATGAGATGGAAGCGTCGTAGTATGTGTTTGGTCCGCTGATGTGAACGAGGTTTCTTAGCCTGCGCAATAGCCCCATTGTTGTCACAATAGAGGTCTATCGGGTCTGCTATGCTAGGAACCACACCAAGCTCTGTAATGAACTTCCGGATCTAAACAGCCTCTTTTGTCGCCTCAGATGCGGCAATATACTCAGCCTCTGTTGTAGAATCTGCGACTGTGTCCTGCTTCGAACTCTTCCAGCTCACAGCGCCACCATTCAAGCAAAATACATACCCTGACTGCGATCTAAAGTCATCCCTGTCTGTTTGGAAGCTTGCGTCACTGTAACCCTTTACAGCTAGCTCCTCATCGCCTCCAAATATCAAGAAATATTCTTTCGTCCTTCGCAAGTACTTAAGAATATTCTTGACGGCAGTCCAGTGACTTTCACCTGGATCTGACTAGTACCTGCTCGTCATGCTCAAAGCATACGAGACATCTGGGCGAGTACAAAGCATGGCGTACATGATAGACCCTATAGCGGATGCATAAGGGATCTGATCCATACGGTCTCTCTCCTCCTTAGAAGAGGGACATTGAGTCTTCGAAAGACTCACACCATGTGACATTGGCAGAAATCCCTTCTTGGAATTCTGCATGGCAAAACGATTAAGTACCTTGTCAACATATGTACTCTGACTTAAGCCAAGCAATCTCTTAGATCTATTTCTATAGATCTTGATGCCTAGGATATAGGCTGCTTCACCTAAGTCTTTCATTGAGAAACAATTCCCAAGCCATGTCTTTACAGACTGCAGTGAAGGGATATCATTTCCAATGAGGAGTATGTCATCTACATACAAGATCAGGAAGATAAATTGTGCTCCCACTAACCCTTTTGTAGACACAGGGTTCATCTTCATTCTTGATGAAACCAAACGCTTTGATTGCATCATCGAATCGAAGATTCCAGCTTCGAGATGCTTGCTTTAGCCCATAAATGGACCTTTGCAACTTACATACCTTTCCAGCATGCTCTGGATCCATAAAACCCTCAGGTTATGTCATGTACACATCTTCGAGTAGATTCCCATTTAGGAATGCTGTTTTGACATCCATCTGCCAGATCTCGTAATCATGATAAGCTGCAATAGCAAGCATGATCCGAATGGACTTAAGCATCGCAACTGGTGAAAAGGTTTCATCATAGTCGATACCATGAATTTGCTTGAAACCTTTAGCTACCAATCACCCTTTATAGGTATGCATGAGTCCATCCATGTCAGTCTTTCTTCTAAAGACCCACTTACACCCAATGGGTTTAACACCCTCAGGTGGATCAACCAAAGTCCATACTTGGTTAGTGTACATGGATTCCATTTCGGACCTCATGGCCTCTAGCCATTTCTCATAATCTGAGCTCATCACAGCTTCTTGATAGGATGTAGGCTCATTCAACTCAATGAGCGTAACGTCATCATGGTCAGATAAGAGAAAAGAGTATCTCTCAGGCTGACGACGTATCCTATCAGATCTGTAAGGAGGTTGGTCTACTTGAACAGCTTGTTGTTCCACAACTTCTTGTGTAACAACCTCATGATCCACAACATCTTGTGGTGTCTGTTCAATATCCATTAAGGCCTCTGTGTTATCTGTATCTCGAACTTCTTCAAGATGGACTTTACTCCCACTAACTCTTCTAGAAATAAACTCCTTTTCTAGAAAGACGTCATTTCTGGCGACAAACACTTTGCCAAGTGTGGGATTGTAAAAGTAATATCCCTTCGTTTCCTTGGGATATCCTACAAAATAACACTTATCAGATTTGAGTCCTAGTTTATCTGAGACTTGACGTCGAACGTAAGCCTCACAACCCCAAATCCTCATAAAAGACATCGTGGGACTCTTCCCAGTCCATATCGTATATGATGTCTTTATAACGGCCTTTGATGGAGCTCGATTAAGGGTGAAAAGAGCTGTCTCTAGAGCGAAACCCCAGAAGGAAGTAGGAAGATCTGTCTGACTCATCATTGATCGTACCATATCTAATAGAGTACGATTTCTCCGCTCGGACACACCATTCCACTGTGGTGTTCTAGATGGAGTGAGTTGGGATATGATCCCACACTCTGCTAGATGGTCACGAAACTCTTGGCTAAGGTATTCACCGCCTTGATCTGATCGAAGCATCTTAATACACTTGCCAAGTTGATTTTGTACTTCACTCTTGAATTCTTTGAACTTTTCAAAGGATTCTGACTTGTGTCTCATAAGATACACATAGTCATACCTACTGATATCATCAGTGAAAGTGATGAAGTACTGATAGTCTCCTCTAGCTGCGATATTGAAAGGGCCACATACATCAGTATGTATGAGTCCTAACAACTCTGTCGCTCTTTCACCGTGACCACTAAATGGAGTCTTGGTCATCTTGCCTAGAAGGCAAGATTCACATGTCTCATATGATTCAAAATCAAATGAGTCCAGTAATCCATCCTTATGGAGCTGGGATATACGACTCTCATTTATATGTCCTAAGCGACAATGCCAGAGATAAGTTTGGTTCAAATCATTTGTTTTGAACCGTTTGATATTTATGTTATAGATTGAGTTCTCTAGATCTAGAACATAGAGTCCATTCATTAATGGTGCATTACAATATAACATATCATTTAGCATTATAGAACAACATTTGTCCTTTATGGTAAATGAAAACCCTTTCTTGTCCAAACAAGATACTGAAATAATGTTCTTAGTTAATGCAGGTACATAAAAACACTCTTCTAGTTCTAGGATAAACCCAGTGGGCAAGGATAAGGAATATGTCCCTACAGCAATAGCAGCAACTCTTGCTCCGTTGCCCACTCGTAGGTCCACCTCGCCCTTGGTCAATGATCTAGCTCATTGAAGGCCCTGCACATTAGTACAAATGTGAGAAGCACATCTGGTATCTAATACCCAAGAAGAAGAGATAGATAGATTGACTTCTATAACAAAAATACATGAGACAAAAGTCTCACTTCTTTTCTTCTTTGCTTCCTCTAGGTAATGTTTGCAGTTCCTCTTCCAATGTCTGGTCTCACCACAATGGAAGCAGGTCCCTTCCTTAGGCACTTTGCTTTTGGCCTTGGATGCAGTAGAATTGGCCTTGCCTTTGGCTTGGGTCTTACCCTTGCCTTTAGGCCTCCATTTGCCTTTGCCCTTGTTAACCATCAGTACATTACTGGTCTTGGTCTTCTTGAGATTGGGCTCAGCAGTTCTTAACATGCTGAGCATCTCAGGCAAAGGCTTATCAATTTCATTCATGTTGTAGTTCATGACAAATTGATTATAACCCTCCGACAACGATTGCAGGATAAGGTCTGTTGCCAATTCTTGGCCCAGTGGGAATCCTAGCCTTTCAAGATTCTCCACATACCCAATCATCTTGAGTACGTGAGTTCCTACAGGAGTTCCCTCTTGCATCTTGCATGCAAATAGGGCTTTGGACACCTCGAACCGCTCGTGCCTAGCTTGCCCTTGATACAGTTGTTTCAGATGCTCAACCATATCATGTGCATTCATGTTCTCGTGTTGCTTCTGAAGCTCAGAATTCATGGTGGCAAGCATAAGGCATGATACATCTAATGCATCATCCTGTTGCTTCTTGTAAGAATCCTTTTCAGCAGGGGTGGCGGTAGCAATGGGTGCTTCTGGAAGGGGTTGCTCTAGAACATACAGTTTACGTTCTTGTTTGAGGACTATCCTCAAGTTCCTGTACCAGTCCAGGAAATTAGCTACGTTGAGCTTGTCCTTCTCAAGGACAGATCGCAGAGAGAGAGTATTCGACGTATTAGACGACATGGTGATCTACAACAATACAACATGCAGAGATAAGTATCAAATCTAGATCATTTAATTAGGCCTTTAATTAAATGATGCTCCCACTAAATTGTAGAACTTTTGTAGGGGCTAGTCATGGATGTAGGCAAACTCATTTTGTCCACACTACTAGCTCCAAACCAATTAGCGACTACATTTATGTGGGACAAGATCCAAATTGTGCTCATCTTGAGTTAGCTTTGGCTAATCGCCCAAGACTTGGTACAACTCGGTAGGTAACTTTTACCAATTACATTGTATGCAACTCTTGAAAAGGGTTAAGATTCACATTACACATCATCTTGAGTTAGCTTTGGCTAATCGCCCAAGACTTATTATAATTTTCCTCTTACCCATCTTTCCCAACTTTTGGGATATGCCTCTAAGTTTCTCAATCCAATTGAGGTGACTTAGTTAAGTCTCACCCAAAGTTCGATAGCGGGACATCACAATTGTCCTCTCGCACTCTACCAAGATAAAATGCGTTGCTTCGCTTTGGCAGAACCCAACAACAAATGATCGAGGTAGTTTATGAGTACCAAACTTTGGTAGGCATATGGAGTTGACTTAATTAAGATAAACATTTTATCTAATCATGCATCACATACACACATAGCATATATCAACATATAAGCAAGAAATGTGACATGGTTATGGCCCGTATACTATGATCTTCTCAAGCCAATGAGAAGATCAATGGTCAACCTAAGGATAACTTCTTCTCCAAGAGCATCCTCCGGCATCATGTGTGGTTGGCATCCTCCTTGTAACTTCATTCTTCAATGGACACTCCATTCCTCTTTTGTACATTACAATGTAGGAAAACTCGAGTTACATTCGAGTCTAAATCTAATTTTACAATTAGGAAGAATAGATACAAGGCACGACACGCAGGCCGTATTATGAATTACAACATGCACACCACACATACATCCAATCACATTGGGGTTAAGGCCATAACCATTCACCATGTCATCATACACAATAGATTTAGGACATTTATTTATTATGAGTGCAAAAACAAAATTAGCCGCTTGAGCAGAAACTCACGGCGGTCCCCGAGTGAGCCGCTGCCTTAGATTCATCAACATGAATCCGAGACCCACTTAGCTACGGTATGATCACTCGGACTCCCCTTTCCCGAGACACTCTCGGGGTTTCCTCACTCGGGACGACCCGAGCGTCTGTCTTCCCGAGTGACCTCGGGAAGCTTTCTGCTCGGTATGACCTCAGAGGTCAGTCTTCCCGAGTGGGAGGTCGGGAGCCCGACTACTATATCATACAGTGTATGCAACTCATAAAAAAAACTTGTCCTACTTCTATATCACATATAAAAGCATAAAACTTTGTACGATCTTTCGCAAGTGGCTCTGATACCACTGTTGGGTTCTCCCGGCACAAAACAATAAAAACGCAGCGGAAACAAGAACCCACGAGCGATCCATGCAAAAGAAAACTCGTACAAAGCTATCTATCTAATAGATTTATCTACTGTTTATACCTTTGAAGCGTGCCCTTCGGTTATCCCGCTCGTCCAAGATGCGCCGGATCTCTTGCATGTTCAAACGTCCATGCCTCTATTCGTATCCACACGGACATAATCTCTCAACTTCGGGAGAACTACCTTAGTTGTGCTAGCAACTTGAGGTAGCTCGAAAACACCATGAACCTTACAGTAAGGTTTCGGCCAAGAGTGGAGGAGAGGAAGAAGAGAGGAAGGGAAGGGGAAAAGCTAAGGCAAGAAGAAGACCTCATCCAAAGTCACAAGGCCCTCTTTTATAATCATCCCATGAATATGAAGAGGTTTGTGTCTCTTTGGCTTCCCAATAAAGAGCACATCTTTTTATGTGGCTCTTTATCATTTCCCATGCAAGAAAAGAATCTTTTCATCCAATGAAGAGAGACTTTTCTCTTTCCTTCATGCAACTCCGACCGGGCCTCTCGGGCTTCCGACTCGGTCTCTCGACCAAGTCTCCCGAGTGGCGAGCTCCCAACCCAGTCTGCCGAGCTCCGACCCAGTCCGGACTCGGTCCGCCGAGCTCCGACTCGGCCCGCCGAGCTCCGACTCGGCCCGCCGAGCTCCGACTCGGCCCGCCGAGCTCCGACTCGGCCCGCCGAGCTCCGACTCGGCCCACCGAGCTCCGACTCGGTCTCTCTCGAGTTCCCAACTCGAGCCCCCCGAACCGACCTCCCGAGTTCCCAACTCGGGCTCAGGTCTCCCGAGTTCCCAACTCGGGCTCAGATCTCCCGATCAACTTTCCCGAAGCATTGTGTCATTTGTGTGTGACCCAATAGGTTCTCGTGACGTTGACAATGTGCCTAAACACTTTAGACACATAAACAATGAGCGGCATCTAGCAATGCATCATTGCTACCCAAGTAACAAGAAAAGTCGAGATCCGACTAAACCTCCGTGACTATGATAATGTATGACCTTCTCCTTCTATCCTTGATATCTAGATTGCCCAATGAGGCATAGACCGTGTCATCCTCAATCAATCTTGTGTTTCTTGATCCCCGAGTAGACTCACTCAAACAAATGAGCTCAATATCTCATATTGACTCATTTGAGCATGACCATGCGTTTCAGTAGTCGTACTCGATCAAGGGGCCCACAGATATCAATCCCGTCATATGGGAGGGATAGATCCCATCTACATCACTCACATCCCTCCGCATAATTCATTACATACCCAGTGATCGCCTTTATAGTCCACCCTGTTACGGGTGACGTTTGACAATACCAAAGTACATAACTCCTTATGTAGGGAACCGTAGTGACTTCAGGTCTAAGGACTATTCATACCAATAGTCACATGAGAAAGTCTATGACACTCATATGACAATCTATGAAACTTTCTCATGGCGGGTCATTCAGTACATATTCTCCAATGTATACCCATGTGTCAACTTGATATTGTAGGATCGATGCACGTGAGAGGGGGGGGGTGAATCACGTGACTTTTTTAAAAAATTAGAGTGCTTTAAAAAGCGTGCACAGCGGAAATGAAAGAAACGAAAAACGAACACACAAACACGAACGATTTTTACTTCGTTCGGAGCCTTCGGCGACTCCTACTCGAAGGCCCAGGTCCCTCGGACCTTTCCGTTGGGCAATCCACTAAAACTCTCTATCGGTCAACCCCGATAGAGTAGGCGAGTATAAAAGAATTGAAAGTGTGACAACCCCACACTTTCAAGTAATTAAGTGCAATAAAGTATTAAAAAAATATTCTTCTTTTTACCGACGTCCGGAGTAGGTCGACTCTTTCGGGGCAGCGGGACGTCGTCGGCTCGAGGTAAAGCGTTTCCGGAGCAAGGCGCGAGCGTAGAAGAACTTTGAAGCGTTGAAAGAATTGTTGTTCTGAAGAAGAGGGTCGAGGGCCCTTTATATAGGGCTGGGGGCGCCCGGGATGCTCGGGGCGCCCCCCACGTGGCGTTCGATCCGTTGCACCCTTCGGTCAAGCCTGATCTCTTCATCTTCGGGATCTGCTTTGACCGGGGCGCCCGGAGCGCGCGGGGCGCCCGGATTGACCGGTCAAAGCCTCATCTCCTTGGCTTCGCGAGGGCGAGCTTCGGCAGCTGGCAGTGAGGTGGCACTGGGGGCGCCCGCGACACGCGGGGCGCCCGGAGCGCGCGGCTGTCGAGGCTTTTTCTTGGTCTGCTGACTTGGGTTGACTCTGGGGGCGCCCGGAACATCCGGGGCGCCCTGCTCAGCTACTGCCTCACTCCTTTGAGGCTCTCTGAGCTGCAGATACTCCTTCCTTTGGTCCTGCATCCAGGGTTAGTCCAAAACACAATAAAACACAGTGTTAGATTATACAGCCTTAGCTGTCTTGGTTCTGACTTTGGTCTCCGAAATGGAGCCCTAGGTCGAACCGACGCCTACTGTTCCCTCGACGGGGAACGCGTCCTCACTGGTTCGCTCTTCCAGTGACTTACCTCACTTACCTTGTGCAGCTCTACTTGACTTCTTGACCCACCAGGACTTCCTGCCAAGGCTCAACCACCTTGGTCTTCCTGCCAAGTCTCAACCAACTTGGTCTTCAGCCAGTTGTCAGGTCCCGCGGACCCAACTGGACTTCCCGCCAGGACTCAACCATCCTGGACTTCAGCCTGGTGTCTGGTCCTAAGTCTTTTGACCCTGCACACTTGGTAAAGAGGTTAAACACACACAACCCTAACTTTAACCACTTTGTCATACATCAAAACCCGAGTTTGACCGTTAGTGCAAACTGCACCAACAATCTCCCCCTTTTTGATGTAATGACAACCTAGGTTAAAGTTAGAGAAAAAAACTAGCAGATACATGCAAGTAAATAAAAATAAGCATGAAAGTACATGGTGCAAAATTAAGTAGCAAATAGAATTTTCTAAGCTTTAACCCTACTCTCCCCCTTTGTCATTCATCAAAAAAACATACGTATATTAAGTTACGGAGAGTAGGATCCAAAGCTAAGTGATAGGGAAAACTAGACTTAGGCAAAATAGATTAAGTAAGATAAATAGCCTAAGTGAAAAAAGGAACTCCCCCTAAATCAATTAACTTAGCTTTCAAAACTAACAAATAGTTTTCAACAACATTATTTTTCAAATGAATTAGAAATATTTTCAAAGTTAAGCTTGACAATCTTTTTAAAAGAAAATATATATAAATTTCCCAAATAATACATATTTTTCAAAGCCAAAAGAAACTTTGCTACTGAGCTTTAACTTAGAAGAAGGAAGATATTCTAAGAATAAGCTTTAAAAGTTTCAAGACCATTATTCAATTTTTAAAACTAATTTTTCAAGAATATGCCTTAGATTCTTTTGAAAATAGTTATACTTTAAAAGTAATATCATAGACTTAATCAAACTATTCTTAAAATTAATTTTCCAAGTTAGTTTGAACTCCCCCTTAACTTGACAAGCCCTTAGAATTCCTTGTCAATTTCAAGGTAAACATTCTATTATGTCCTAGGGATATCCAAACTACAAATAAAAATATTTCAAAAGAATCATTTTTGGAAGTAAATCAATCAAAATATTTTGATACTTTCTAGTATAAGAACAAGCTAATAGTGGATTTTCAAAAAACATAAGTGTTTTTATTTTAAAGTTAATTTGAAAATAGTTTATCAAAGAAAATTAGTAAAATTTGAAAAAGGAGATTTGCAAGACCCAAAAATACGGATTTTTCAATGCTAAATAGGAATTGCAAGGAACTATTTATAAGCATAATCCTAATATTTTTCAAACAAAACAGTAAAAATAAGACATGTATGGCATCTCTTAAAATAGGTTTAGATATAGGGCATTTTTATTTTTAATCACATATTTTAATAAAATAGTTTAAAAGTATTTGAAGAGAGATTTTCAAGAGGATTGTTTAATATTTTGAAACAAAAAAATAGTAATAAAGTTATTATTATTATTTTTAAATGATAATAAGAATATCTTTGAAAGCACACAAAAATTGAAAATAAGTTTTGAAAAGAATATAATTGAAAGAATAAAAAAGGCTTTAAAAAATAGTATTTTTAAACCAGTTATTTTCAAATATGTTATAAGGGATTTGCCAAAAAGATGTATAGAAATATTTTCCCTCCCCCTCAACTCGATATTCTCCATAAGTCCTTAGGGGTAAGTTCGTAAAAGAACAAGCAGAAAGAGAAAAGGAAACAAAAGAGTTTTTTTTTTTTTTTTGATAAGTTGGTTTAATTAAGGATTAGGTGTAGGCTTAATTAAGCCTTTAGTGTGGGTTTGCTTTTAGGTTTGGTTTAATTAGGTTTGTATTCATTAGATTTAAGTTTGGTTTAATTAAAGTTTAATTAGGTTAATTATATTTAAGTTTGGTTTAATTAAAGTTTTTAGTTAAGTTGGTTAAGGTTGGTTGGGTTGATAAATTTTAATTAAACATTAAAAATTAAGTTAAAGTTTTAAAATTTAATTATGATTTTAATTGAAGTAATATTTAAAGTTTAATTTTAATTACGATTCAATTTTGGTAAAATTAAATTAAGATTTAATTAAGAGTTAAAGTTTGATTTTGATTAAGATTAAGATTAAAGTTTAAATAATTAAGATTTTTAATTAAACTTAAGGTTAAGGTTTAATTAATTAAGAATTTTAATTAAGATTAAGGTTAAAATTATTAAGAATTTCAATTAAGATTAAGGTAAAATTTTAATTACAAGCTTTAGTTATTTGGGGATTAAAGTTAGAGGTATTTAAATGAAGTTTTAATAAAGGGTTGAAGTTCAATTAGGTAAAATTTTAGGGGTTAAAATTTAATTTGGTCGAATTTTAAATAAATTAAAGTTAGTTAAGATTTAATTAAAGATTCAAGGTTAATTAATTGGAGTCTGAATAAAGATTGAAATTCTAATTAATTAAGGATTAAAGTTTATTAAGGATTCAAGTTTAATTAATTAAGGATTAAAATTTGATTATGTAAAGAGTTAGATTTTTAATTATATAAAATTTAATTAACGTTAAATTTTAATTTAATTAAAGCTAATTTAAGTAAAGTTTGATTATGCAAATTTTAGTTAAAGTTAAAGTAGAATTTGATTAAGGTTAATTTTTAATTTATGTTGAAATTTAATTAGATGAATTTTTAATTAAGGATTTAATTAGGTGAAAAATTAAGATTTAGATTAAGTTAAAATATGATTTAATTAAGAATTTTAAAGTTTAATTTTAACATTTAAATAAGATTCAAATTTATAAATACGATTAAAATTTTAATTAATATTTAATTTGGTGAAAAGAAAGTAAAATTTTATCGGTTAAAATTTAATTAAGTAACGGTTAGGTTAAAATACCCAAGTTTCAAATTTTATTGTCTCTAATCATCTCACTCAGTCTAACATTGTCAATCAAAGGGATCCTATAGTTTGTGTGAGATGAGCTTGAATTTGATTTATAAAAGTTAGTCTGACTTTTTGTTAGATTCAGGTTTTACAAGAAGTAGTTTAAAAGTATACTTCGATAAATAGCTTCCAGGCGGGAGGCGAGGCACAAGGGCCTTCTTTGGCCGAAGCCTTATTGGAACAACAACCTCTTTCTAGGCAAAGCTGCTTAAGAAAGTTATACTTTTACCCTACCTGTTGAGACACCCTGGTCTAACTAGTCTAGGATGTGTCGAGATAGTTTCAGCTAGTTCTCCCCGAGAGTCTTTCTAGCGTACCGTTATCTCGACCCACCCTAATACTAAGTCGGTCAAGAGTCAGATTAACTTTTAAGACTAGTTCTAAGTGCCCAACTGGGCAAAGGCCGATTTTGAGGTGCCAACTAGTTTGGTGCCTCCCCTGGATTATAGGTTGAGTGCTTTGGGCTGTTAAAGTGGACTCTTAAATTTTCTTTTAATTTTGAATTAGTTAAATTTTTAATTTGTCTTTATTAGGAATTTTTGTAATGCTTAAATTATTGTTGGGTTTTAATTTCGAATTACCCAAGTTTGTAATTTTCAGTTTTGAAGAATTGTTAATTAACTTGGGTTTATTTTCAAGTTTAATGGTTTTTGAATTTTCGATTACAATTGAACTATTAACTGAGTTAAAAACTTTATTGAGATAAACATTAATTTTATCGAGGGTTAGATTTTCACAATCTGAATTAACTTGGTCAATGTTTTGTTTAACTAAGTCAGAGTTGAGTTTGTTCTGGTCTGAAAAGTCTAAAATATTGCAGGAAGTTTTTAACAAAATATGCATTTCGGGAGGATTTATAGAGATATCTAATTTATTACAAGAACCTTCTACACAGTCAGATATTTCAGAGATTTGCTCAGAATCATGCAAGACATTTGTATTAATAATACTAGGGGTATTCTTGTAATTTACCTCAATCGCATCCCCTAATTTAGTAGGCTTTACCGTTAGTTCAGGCTCGACTTTAGTTGCAAATTGGACTTGATCTTCCATCTTTAAGTTTGGTTCTGCGATTGATTTAGTAGACTCATCTTCAGCTTTAAGCTTAGGCTCATCCAGCTCCTTCAAATTCTCGTGCAATTCATTCAGCCGAGTCCATAGGTCATATGCGTTGTTATACTTTTCCAGTCTGCAGGAAATTTTGTTAGGCAAAACTGTACAAATTAATTTATTTACCTGCTTGTTCAGTTCATCATTTTGAGATTGGTATCTCAGGGCTAGCACGTAGTCGAAGTCTTGACTGCCCAAGAAGATCTCCATTGATCGCCTCCAATAGTCGAAATCTTCTGGATAGTAGTGTGGGGGCTCGTTGACATTTCGCCCTTGCATCTTATTTTGCGCCATTTAGAAATCTTGCACACAAAAAATAGACCAAACAAAGTCCCAAGACTAGGTCTTGGATTAGTAGTGCCGGCAGAGATAAATATAAAATGACCAACTCGAATGGTGTTGCACCAAATTCGTGTAAAATCGATCGATAAAAAAAACTAATATATAAATATTGATAATAATATCAGATTTAGACTGTGAGCAAAAAAAATCACAGACAACGATAAAAACTGGATTTCCCCCGGCTCTTACGGTGGTTGCACCGATATAGAGCGTACCAGGCTCTGATACCACTTGTAGGATCGATGCACGTGAGAGGGGGGGGGGGTGAATCACGTGACTTTTTTAAAAAATTAGAGTGCTTTAAAAAGCGTGCACAGCGGAAATGAAAGAAACGAAAAACGAACACACAAACACGAACGATTTTTACTTCGTTCGGAGCCTTCGGCGACTCCTACTCGAAGGCCCAGGTCCCTCGGACCTTTCCGTTGGGCAATCCACTAAAACTCTCTATCGGTCAACCCCGATAGAGTAGGCGAGTACAAAAGAATTGAAAGTGTGACAACCCCACACTTTCAAGTAATTAAGTGCAATAAAGTATTAAAAAAATATTCTTCTTTTTACCGACGTCCGGAGTAGGTCGACTCTTTCGGGGCAGCGGGACGTCGTCGGCTCGAGGTGAAGCGTTTCCGGAGCAAGGCGCGAGCGTAGAAGAACTTTGAAGCATTGAAAGAATTGTTGTTCTGAAGAAGAGGGTCGAGGGCCCTTTATATAGGGCTGGGGGCGCCCGGGATGCTCGGGGCGCCCCCCACGTGGCGTTCGATCCGTTGCACCCTTCGGTCAAGCCTGATCTCTTCATCTTCGGGATCTGCTTTGACCGGGGCGCCCGGAGCGCGCGGGGCGCCCGGATTGACCGGTCAAAGCCTCATCTCCTTGGCTTCGCGAGGGCGAGCTTCGGCAGCTGGCAGTGAGGTGGCACTGGGGGCGCCCGCGACACGCGGGGCGCCCGGAGCGCGCGGCTGTCGAGGCTTTTTCTTGGTCTGCTGACTTGGGTTGACTCTGGGGGCGCCCGGAACATCCGGGGCGCCCTGCTCAGCTACTGCCTCACTCCTTTGAGGCTCTCTGAGCTGCAGATACTCCTTCCTTTGGTCCTGCATCCAGGGTTAGTCCAAAACACAATAAAACACAGTGTTAGATTATACAGCCTTAGCTGTCTTGGTTCTGACTTTGGTCTCCGAAATGGAGCCCTAGGTCGAACCGACGCCTACTGTTCCCTCGACGGGGAACGCGTCCTCACTGGTTCGCTCTTCCAGTGACTTACCTCACTTACCTTGTGCAGCTCTACTTGACTTCTTGACCCACCAGGACTTCCTGCCAAGGCTCAACCACCTTGGTCTTCCTGCCAAGTCTCAACCAACTTGGTCTTCAGCCAGTTGTCAGGTCCCGCGGACCCAACTGGACTTCCCGCCAGGACTCAACCATCCTGGACTTCAGCCTGGTGTCTGGTCCTAAGTCTTTTGACCCTGCACACTTGGTAAAGAGGTTAAACACACACAACCCTAACTTTAACCACTTTGTCATACATCAAAACCCGAGTGTTCCAGGCCTCGTCATTAGGTTGCACCTGCGTACAGCGGAGTTGAGCCTCCAGCTCCTCCCTTTGGGACTCTGATTGACGAAGGGACCAAGTCTGAGCGGCAAGGGAGACGCCCATATCGTAAATTACGCCGGTTAGCTGCAGAAAAAATGAAGAGTTAGCCAGGGAAGAACTGGACGAGCAAGAGATGTCAGAAAAGCATACCTGACAAATCTCCGCCATGACTCCATTGACCCTGGTAATGGGGTCCTGACGGTCAAATGCCCGAAGCCCATGATACAGATGGTCGCTCAGGGGCCGTGTAGATTATCCACTCAGGAAGACCCTAGCGGTTCAGAGTCTGGAGTCTCGAAGGCAGTACGAGAATCTGCTTGCGAGGGCAGGATCAAATGTAGCGGGCTTGGGCCCGTAACCCGCTCGGGGGGAGAAGGAAGGGGAATATCCGATAGTACGCTTGAAGAGACGGCTTGAGTAGGAGGGACCGCCGATTGAACAACCCCTGGAGCGGAAGAAACGGGGATGGCCGGCGCAGATACCGACGAAGCAGGAATCCTCGGCGAAGGAGAGAGAGAGGGGGTCCGCCGCGGAGAGGTCATCAGGGTCCCAAAAGGAGGCGAACGACCACCCGGTTGATGCCAATGGTGCCTGGTCTCCAAGGGGCAAGGATCCGCATCCGAAACCTCAATCTCAGAGTCCGTGTTGGGACCGGGTGCATGTTGACATGGATGCAGGTTCGTAATTTTAAAATTAATTACGTGCAGTTGAAGGTTTAGCATAAATAATTTCTTAAATTATTTAACCACACATCTAAGCATGCAACTTTATCTTGTGTAGACATGATCATATATTTAAAATTTTGCAGAAACGTAAACTAATTTACGTATTACCTAGCGTAACTCGAAGGAAGGGACGAGATCCAACCGTAAAAGTCCCTCGGAAGCTCCGCCACTATTCGCGTCCACGCCGAGTATCTTCGGGATAACTTCGCAAAGCCACGAGTTTCGTGTTCTGTAGAACTACTAGATTCTCCGAGAACGCGACAAGAGAACCAAGAGAGAAGTAATCATATCGGAAAAACTCACTACCAAGGTTGGCCGAAATCACAATTCTGGCGAGAAGGAGGAAGATGACTTGCGCCCAATCCAAGGTGATGATGGCCGGAGAGAAAGATCGTCCCAACGGAAGAACTTCGTCGCCTCGATGCTTCTCCTTGTGCTCGCGGCAAGAAGAAGGGAGAAGAGTTGTGGCCGACCAAGAGAAAGAAGGGAGGAGAGGGAGAGAACCCAGGCAAGAATACTTGGATTGATCTCCAAGCCTTGCCTTGGGTCCTTTATATAGTGGCCTCTCAACCACCAAGTCTCCTTTTTCTTATGGAATAAATTTTCTATGACTTATTCCATCATGCCAAGTTTTATCATATTTTAATTCATGATAAAAACCGACCAAGTCTCCTTTTTTCTTATGGAATGAATTTTCTTATCATGGTAAATCAATCCTTGATTGATTTTATAAAATAAAATAAACCAATCCATGGTTCATTTTAATTTCCATGAAAATAAACCAAACCTTGGTTTATTATATAAAAATTTATATCATCCATAATTTTATAAAACAAACCACACTTGGTTTATTTTATAAATTGAACCAAAAATTTGGTTCTCTCCCTTTGTTGTGGTCGGCCAAGCAAAGAGGATGGAGACCCTCTTTGGCCGGCCCATCCAAGCCACGCCCCAATGAATTAAACTTATTTAATTCATCTATTAAGTCTTCAAAAGACTTAGCCATTTTACGCTTCCGATGCGTCTCTGAAAAATTCAGATTCGACTTATCGTTTGACTCAACCAAACTTAATCTCTCTTGATTGGAAAATCCAATTTTCAACTCGTTTTAAATCCCTCGGATTACTCGTAGTGCGTGTGACTAAATAGACTTTCGATTTATGTTGGCCGTCTATAATTAATCAATTAATTATAGAACGATCATGAGTGCACCTAGTAGTACATCATGATCCCCAATTAATCGAATGATCAATGGTTGACCTCAGAATCAATTCTGAAACCCTTCAGCAGCTATAATGAATCATGCCCCATTCCCTTCACCATCTTATACCCACTTGGTTCAGGACATAATCTATGTGTGTCAGTCCCCACTAGGCTGACTACGTCACACCTAGCCCAAGTAACGTTTTCTCGTCCTACGGATTCTAATTACTCTCATGTATTTAAGAGATTCATACTCTGAATATGTCATGCTCTAGCCAGAGGCTCCGAGTAACAATCCGACGATAGGCCTTGGGTATACATCTCCTCGCAAGGAGTGGTGAATCCTTTGTAGGCTGTTCAAACATCTTCGGGCACTTCGGCTTATACCCAATCATCCTGGGTCCACACCTCCTTGGAGATGCTTGCCTAAGATGTCAAAGTATAAGTCTCCATGACCAAGATGACTTGAACACTGCAAGTCAAAGGAACATCGCACTTAAGCTGCAGTAAGAACTTCATTGACATATCTATATGTAGACTACCATATGAAGTTTTACAGCCAATCACTCCAATGAACTAGTTCCCTTAACTAGCATTCATGTTTATCTCCGGACATCCCAATGTCACCAGCCAGTGAGAATCAGCTGATTAGAGAATAACCCATGCTAGTCTCAACAGAATTGATAGTGTCCATATTTATCAATTCATCGACTAGGGACAATTTCAATACTTCACAATTGCACATGTAGAGATAATCACTAGTTGTGAATTCATCACAAATTCTCTCATGCTGTGAATTGTATTGCGGACATTCAGTAAATGAGTTTAAGATCTCAATCAAATACATAAACATGTATACTCAAATAGTGAATATTCATTTATTAAAATAAATGATTACAATCATAAGGCGATTGCCTTAGGACATTTTTCTCATATCACTAGCAAACTCCCACTTGGCCTAATGCCAATCGTTATGGTATCCAATACCACAGGCTCTAACATGACCCTCAAACTTGCTTTGAGGCAAGGCCTTAGTTAAAGGATCCACTAAATTCCTTTCAGTGGGAATTTTCTCAATTTGTATATCATTCCTACTTATAATCTCTCTGATCAGATGATAGCGGCGAAGCACATGTTTGGATCGCTGATGAGACCTTGGTTCCTTTGCTTGTGCAATAGCTCCATTGTTGTCACAGTAAACCAGTATTGCTTCATCAATGGTTGGAACCACACCAAGTTCTGAGACAAACTTCTTGATCCAGACTGCTTCCTTTGCCACTTCCGAAGCTGCAATGTATTCCGCTTCCGTGGTAGAATCCGCTACGGTGTCTTGCTTGGAACTCTTCCAACTTATTGAGCCTCCATTCAAAATAAATACGTATCCGGACTGAGATTTGGAGTCATCCTTATCTGTCTGGAAACTGGCATCTGTACACCCACATATTACCATATCACCTTCTCCATATATTAGGAACACATCCTTAGTTCTTCTTAAGTACTTGAGGATTGTCTTGACAGCCGCCCAATAATCCATTCCTGGATCAGACTGGTATCTGCTTGTGACACTCAGAGCATACGATACATCGGGCCTAGTACATAACATAGCATACATGATAGATCCTATGGCGGATGCATAAAGAATCTTATTCATGCAAATCCTCTCGTCTTCTGTGTGCGGACACATAGACTTCGAAAGGTTGATCCCATGCCTGATGGGAAGGTAACCTTTCTTGGATTCCGACATGCTAAACCTTTCTAGCACTCGGTCTATATATGTAGACTGCGAAAGACCAAGCAATCGTTTTGATCTATCTCTATAGATTCTAATCCCAAGGATATAGGTTGCTTCTCCCAGGTCTTTCATGGAGAAAATTTTGGACAACCAAATTTTAACTGACTGTAAGACTGATATATCGTTTCCTATAAGTAATATGTCATCGACATATAACACTAGGAATACGACTGCACTCCCACTAACCTTCTTATACACACAAGTTTGTCAGGATTTTGTGATAAATCAAACTCTTTGATTGTCTCATCAAAACGGATGTTCCAGCTCCTCGATGCTTGCATTAATCCATATATGGATCGTCGAAGCTTGCATACTTTGGTTTTATTAACCGATGTGAAACCTTCAGGTTGTATCATGTATACATCCTCAAGCAGTTTTCCATTAAGAAAAGCTGTTTTCACATCCATTTGCCATATCTCATAATCATAATGAGCTGCTATGGCCAGGAGCATCTGAATGGATTTAAGCATAGCTACTGGCGAATATGTTTCGTCATAATCAATTCCTTGTTTCTAACGATATCCTTTTGCCACTAATCTAGCCTTAAAGGTAACAACATTACCTTCCATGCCGGTTTTCTTCTTGAAAACCCACTTGCACCCTATGGGCTTAATCCTTCAGGTGGGTTAACCAAGTCCCATACTTGATTTTCGTACATGGAATCCATTTCCGACTTCATGGCTTCAAGCCATTTATCCCTTTCTGAATTTTCAGAACATCTTCATAACTGATAGGTTCGTCATCGTTAATGAGTAACACGTCGTTCGATTCACTTATGAGAAATCCGTATCTCTCTGGAATATTGCGTGTCCTATCAGACCTACGAAGAAGTGGTGTTGTTTTAGGTTCAACTGATAGCTCATCATTATGAGTTATTGGTTGTGGGTCTAGACTAGGTGTCTCTGTAATGTCTATTGGAGTTTCTTGAACTTCTTCAAGTTCAATGCTACTCCCACTGTTTTCTTGTAAAAGAAATTCTTTTTCTAGAAATACAGCATGCCTTGAAACAAACACCTTTTGTTCCAAGGGATGATAGAATTGGTAACCTTTCGTTTCCTTAGGGTATCCAATAAATAGACATTTATCAGACTTAGCATCCAATTTGTCTGATACAGTCCGCTTTACATAAGCAGGACAACCCCATATCTTTAGGTGAGATAAATGAGGTTTCTTACTATTCCACGTCTCATATGGAGTAGTAGAGACTACCTTGGTCGGGACTCTGTTTAGCAAGTAAACAGCTGTCTTAAGCGCATAGCCCCAAAAGGATTTTGGAAGAGTTGCATGATTCATCATAGATCTAACCATGTCCATCAAGGTTCAGTTACGCCTCTCAGATACATCATTATGCTGTGGTGTATATGGCGGAGTCCATTGAGACAATATCCCATTGTCCCTAAGATAATCTTGAAACTCTTGACTTAAGTATTCACCCGATCGGATCGAAGTATCTTAATACTTTTGCCAAGCTGTTTCTCTACTTCACTTCTGAACTCTTTGAATTTCTCAAAAGCTTCAGATTTGTGTTTCATTAAGAACACATACCCGAATCGTGAGTGATCATCGATAAAGGTAATGAAGTAGCTATAGCCTCCTTATGCAAGAGTCGACATTGGTCCACATACATCAGTATGTATCAGATCAAGCAATTCTCCCACTGGTTTACCTTTTTCGAAAAAGGGTAATTTGGTCATCTTGCCTTTTAAGCATGATTCGCATGTATCAAATGAACAGGGTTCAAATGATTCTAGAATTCCACATCGGTGTAATTTGGTCATGCGTTTCTTACTTACATGGCCAAGACGACAATGTCACATGTAGGAGTCTATTTGATTATTTATTTGAGCACGTTTGTTGCTAACTTCGATATTGAAAACGTCACTGGATAAATCTAACGTGTAGATACCATTGCATAAAGTTTCGGTCCCATAAAGAACACCATTTAAAGTTATGTAACAACAATTGTTACTAAAAGTTAAATGGTAACCCTTTTCATTCAAGCATGAAATAGATACAATGTTCTTTATTAACGAAGGAACAAAATAACAATTATCCTATTCTAAGACAAGTCCAATAGGGAGCGTTAGCAAATATGTTTTGATGGCAACAGCAGCAATCTTTGCTCCATTTCCAACTCGCAAATTCGCTTCTCCCTTGACGAGTCTTCTTCTATTCCTTAGCCCCTGTATGTCATTACATATATGTGAGCTACACCCAGTATCAAGTACCCAGGTGTCCGAGGAAATAGAGTGACATTCAATAACGAAGATACCTGAAGAGGATGGGGCATCGGATGCCTTCTTCTTCAAGGACTCAAGATAAACCTTGCAGTTTCTTTGCCAGTGACCCTCCTTGCCGCAGTGATGGCAAGTGCCTTTTGGTGCCTTTTCAGTCTTTTTGTCCTTTTTCTTCCTTCCCTTATTTTGTTCTTTGGGCTTCCTCTTAGAACCTTTCTTTGAGGAACCAACTAACAATACCGTCTTCTGATCCTGCTTTACAGAAGGCTCTACAGTCTTCAGCAGGTTAAGCAACTCAGGAATGGTTGGGAAGTTGTTCTTCAAGGACATAAGCAAGCTTTTCTGCCTTGAGGACTATCCTCAGGTTTCGAAGCCAGTCCATGAAGTTTGGCCCAGTCAGCTTATTGGTGTCCAAAATGGAACGCAAATTCAGAGAAGACATGATCAGGTGATTATCCTAGAAATACAAATTGAGGTTATGTGATGAGAATGATAAAGAATGCATCAATATACATTAATTAAATCCTATTTATTTTTCGAATTGAATAACCCTTTTTATCAATTCGGGAGATCGTAGGAACATCTCCAAATAGGTTGATATCCAACCATAGATAAGAACAACCATGGCTAGAGTCCATCAAGTTATTCTTAGCTATGAAGGTAGGTAATTATACCGATTACATATTATACATATGTAACTATCACATTATGCTATCAACTAATTGAATGTTTGCATAAATCATTGGGTTGTTAACTCATTAACAAGTATGCAACAATACACATAGCACCCAACTGCACCTCTCTTTACATCGACCTTGGCTGTGGCACAACAAATCGATGCTCCAAGCTTAAGGCTGACCCATTAATCAAGAAATAGTTTTAATATGGTTGGAGCTCATTCAACCGTTTAGTCAGGCTTGGATGTGTCCAACAACCAAAACTAAGGATTGACCTCTGACTCCAACTATATTAATCATAAACTAATTCCATGGTTTGAACATGTTGAGGTTCAAGCCGGGCATGGATGTGTCCATCAACCCAAACGAGAAACAAAACTCCGGTTCTAACCATATTAATGGAAGGTGTTGGCCTTAATATTTTGTAAGGGTTTTGGGTCTCATCCTTTTCTTTTATGCACATTCATGACATATAATTATGTCATGTTCTAACGATTTCCTTAATAATGTATGTATGTGACTTAATTTATCAAGTCTCATTAATTGAATTAGGAACCGGATTTCCTAATTCTAATTTCATACTTTATTCAAGGAATTATTTTGGGAAACAATTTCCTAAATTATCATAATCAATTTCGGAAATAATATGTTTAAGACTTTGATTTCTCTAAATCAAATCTTATTAAATTAAGAGACAGATTCCCTTAATTCAACCACATATTATTTTTATGAAAATCTTATTTAAGGAAATATAGTCTATAGGAAACAATTTTCCTAATTAATTTTGGAAACAATAATATGTTAGAGCATCACCTCATAAATCAAATAAGAAATTTATCGTTTGAGAATCACCTCAAAAATTTCCAAGATTTGATCACATATTTTATTTATGGAAAATTAATATCAATAACTTAATTTGGACGCTCCCCGAGCTCAATCCAAAATAAGAATTTATTGATAATATAATTTGGACGCTCCCCGAGGCTCAATCCAAATTAAACATTTGACAGTTAAATTCAATTTAGGAAATTTAATTATAACAACTAACTTTAAATTGGACGGCTCCCCGAGGCTCAATCCAAAATAAAGAATTTTGTAAATAATTTAATTTCCAATTATGAATTTAAATGCCAATTAATATTCCCATAATTTGTCTAGACTTTCTTGAAAGAAAGTGCCCAAAATTGCGAGCTTTCCATAAATGGAAAGTTTCCAAAAATAAAAGGTTTTCAGAATAATTGTAAGTTTTTGGTACAAAGAAAACTTACGTTTTTCCAAAATTGGAAAATTTCCAAAATGGAATTTCCAAAATTGGAAAGTTTCCAAAAATGGAAAGTTTTCACAATTATCATAAAATTTCAGAAACAGGGATATTTCAAAAGTTTGCGAAATTTCATGATGATTTCCAAACTTTGAAATTCCTAAATCGAAAATTTACCATAATTGGAAAGTTTCCATAATTGGAAAATTTTCCAAAATTGAGATCATGACAAAGTTTTCCGCAAAACAATTATATGATTATGTCGAACACTAACCGGCTCTGATACCACTGTTGGGACCGGGTGCATGTTGACATGGATGCGGTTCGTAATTTTAAAATTAATTACGTGCAGCGGAAGGTTTAGCATAAATAATTTCTCAAATTATTTAACCACACATCTAAGCATGCAACTTTATCTTGTGTAAACATGATCATATATTTAAAATTTTGCAGAAACGTAAACTAATTTACGTATTACCTCGCGTAACTCGAAGGAAGGGACGAGATCCAACCGTAAGCGTCCCTCGGAAGCTCCGCCTCTATTCGCGTCCACGCCGAGTATCTTCGGGATGACTTCGCAAAGCCACGAGTTTCGTGTTCTCGAGAACTACTAGATTCTCCGAGAACGCGACAAGAGAACCAAGAGAGAAGTAATCATATCGGAAAAACTCACTACCAAGGTTGGCCGGAATCACAATTCCGGCGAGAAGGAGGAAGATGACTTGCGCCCAATCCAAGGTGATGATGGCCGGAGAGGAAGATCGTCCCAACGGAAGAACTTCGTCGCCTCGGTGCTTCTCCTTGTGCTCACGGCAAGAAGAAGGGAGAAGAGTTGTGGCCGGCCAAGAGAAAGAAGGGAGGAGAGGGAGAGAGCCCAGGCAAGAATACTTGGATTGATTTCCAAGCCTTGCCTTGGGTCCTTTATATAGTGGCTCTCAACCGCCAAGTCTCTTTTTTCTTATGGAATAAAATTTCTATGACTTATTCCATCATGCCAAGTTTTATCTTATTTTAATTTATGATAAAAATCGACCAAGTCTCCTTTTTTCTTATGGAATAAATTTTCTTATCATGGTAAATCAATCCTTGATTGATTTTATAAAATAAAATAAACCAATCCATGGTTCATTTTAATTTCCATGAAAAATAAACCAAACCTTGGTTTATTATATAAAAATTTATATCATCCATAATTTTATAAAACAAACCACACTTGGTTTATTTTATAAATTGAACCAAAAATTGGTTCTCTCCCTTTGTTGTGGCCGGCCAAGCAAAGAGGATGGAGACCCTCTTTGGCCGGCCCATCCAAGCCACGCCCCAATGAATTAAACTTATTTAATTCATCTATTAAGTCTTCAAAAGACTTAGCCATTTTACGCTTCCGATGCGTCTCTGAAAAATTCAGATTCGACTTATCGTTTGGCTCAACCAAACCTAATCTCTCTTGATTGGAAAATCCAATTTTCAACTCGTTTTAAATCCCTCAGATTACTCGTAGTGCGTGTGACTAAATAGGCTTTCGATTTATGTTGGTCGTCTATAATTAATCAATTATAGAACGATCATGAGTGGCACCTAGTAGTACATCATGATCCCCAATTAATCGAAAGATCAACGGTTGACCTCAGAACAATTCTGAAACCCTTCAGCAGCTATAATGAATTGTGCCCCATTCCCTTCACCATCTTATACACACTTGGTTCAGGACATGGTCTATGTGTGTCAGTCCCCACTAGGCTGACTACGTCACACCTAGCCCAAGTAACGTTTTCTCGTCCTACGGATTCTAATTACTCTCATGTATTTAAGAGATTCATACTCTGAACATGTCATGCTCTGGCCAGAGGCTTCGAGTAACAATCGACGATAGGCCTTGGGTATACATCTCCTCGCAAGGAGTGGTGAATCCTTTGTAGGCTGTTCAAACATCTTCGGGCACTTCGGCTTATACCCAATCATCCTGGGTCCACACCTCCTTGGAGATGCTTGCTTAAGATGTCAAAGTATAAGTCTCCATGACCAAGATGACTTGAACACCGCAAGTCAAAGGAACATCGCACTTAAGCTGCAGTAAGAACTTCATTGACATATCTATATGTAGACTACCATATGAAGTTTTACAGTCAGTCACTCCAATGAACTAGTTCCCTTAACTAGCATTCATGTTTATCTCCGGACATCCCAATGTCACCAGCTAGTGAGAATCAGCTGATTAGAGAATAACCCATGCTAGTCTCAACAGAATTGATAGTGTCCGTATTTATCAATTCATCGACTAGGGACAATTTCAATACTTCACAATTGCACATGTAGAGATAATCACTAGTTGTGAATTCATCACAAATTCTCTCATGCTGTGAATTGTATTGCGACATTCAGTAAATGAGTTTAGATCTCAATCAAATACATAAACATGTATACTTAAATAGGAAT